>APFE030873649.1:115757-233824 GCA_000404065.3 Pinus taeda
GTTGGAGAGAGCATCCTCTCAAGCAAAGGACAATAGAATCAAAGCTTTGGAGGACATCATAATAGAGCTTGGGCATGATCCCACGGATGTCAAAGCTGTGCAGGAACTGTTGAAACTAAGGGATGCAGATATCGCATCATTAAGGAAGATGATCAAGATCCCAACAACTTTTCATCCCTAAACTAAAGAATTTGCCCAGCTGAGACATGACAAGGATGCAACAACTATGCTGGTGTCACTATATAAACAACTGATCCTAAACAAGAAAAGTTGGGAGAATCAGAGGCTGAACTGCAGGCAGCATTGCAACAGAAAGAGGCAGGCCAAACTTCTCAGCCCCCTCCAGAAATAATCAATCTGGAAGAAGCTCCTCAAACCACTACCCCTCCCATTCAGCAGACAGAGCAAACATCACCCTCTACCTCAGCACCAACAACAGAGCAGGCTCAAAGTCTTGATATGCAGAAAATCAGGAATGAAATTCAGGTCTTGGAGGCCCAAATGACAGAGCTAAATCAAGCCAAAAAAACTTTGGCTAAGCTCAATGAAAGATATGATAAATCCAAGTAGAACGTAGATGAGAAAGAAAGAGAGATAAAGACTCTCAAAAGGAGGATAAATGAGCTGGAGAAAGAGCTCACACTTGATAAAGTAACAGCTGAGCTCAAGACAGTCCTATGGGCAAATATTGGCCAATCCATCACTGATCAGTGGCAATATATTGAGGCTATTCATGAGCAGATGGGGCTCATTAGAAAAGCACATAGGGAAATCCAAAGAGCAAGGGCATCTCTAGGAAATATGCCTAAGGCTGCCACCATAATGATCAATGTGCTTAATCACAGAACAAGTTCTCAGCTGGCCACAATGGGAATTACCAACAGGACTGAGACCATTTCGATGGTCAAAACGGTCCTGACACTAAGAACCCTGGTACAGACATTAGAGAGAAGGAGCCAGGATATGCAGACAGAGATTAATAAATTCATGGACAAATTTGTAGCATTGCAGAACAGAGGTCTTCCTAGCTTGATGAGCAGCGCAGGAAGACTACTTTCCCATGAAAATTATGCCAAGAGGGTCAACACCTTTGCTAC
The DNA here is from genome assembly GCA_000404065.3 of Pinus taeda. Lineage (NCBI taxonomy): Eukaryota > Viridiplantae > Streptophyta > Pinopsida > Pinales > Pinaceae > Pinus > Pinus taeda. The sequence continues at coordinate 116,855 of APFE030873649.1, forward strand.
AAATCATATTACAGAAAAGCCCAGCACTTCAGAAGAATCAGGGCCAGCATCAGGGCAGAATCTCTACAACAGGGTAGAGAACTTATATTTTATCATGAATGAAATCAATCACTTGTTTGATGTGCCTTCGAATTTCTATAAATATATACAGAGGCGGATGAGACTATAGAGGCAATTTTAAGACATCAATTGCCCACACAGGAAGTCTGGACTGGATTGATACAATTAATACTATCAAACCAGAGCCTGTAATCAAGTTTTCTCCATTGAAATGTGTAAGTTGTCGTGCACAGTAAAATTTTGATATATCAGCATGTATGGAGAAAAGAGGCTGAGCGCGAAACTATTCGGCCACCATACTAGCACTGACAGTCACAGGTGACAGGGCTGAAAAGCTACAGGAGGGCAGAGCTGCAAAGACACGTCATTCATCATTTATAATAGAGCATTCAACCGACTCAATGACCTCCAAAGGTCAAAAAAATCTTCTGATAGAATTAAAGAGCATTCATGTTATATTGAAAGCTACAATAACTTCTTATCTACTATTTCCTATGCGAGTTGGTGAAGATATTTATTTCTCAGATGACTCAATGCCTGAGATATTTTGTATGAAACATTTCTATATATTCCCCCTCGCATGAGTTTGCATGGGTTGGTTGTTGTTGATGTCTCTTCTAGATTTATTTTACTGTAAATTCTCAGAGAAGTAATACAAAGGCGGTGGAATTTCCAAAGCTCTGTGTTGTTTGATGCATTGTGGTGTTTAACTGAATGTTACAGGATTCCTGCGTACTTCATGGCACAATAAGTTTTCCCTACAACTCTTCGTTATGTGTTTTGTTATCTTTTCATATCTCTTTCATGCTTCTGTGCTTTACAGTTAATGGCAAGGAAAAGAATAGTTCCAGGAGTTTAATCACAGATTACCCTGAACTCAATCTAAGCTATTTTAAATGTTTTCTTCAGTTATAGTAATAAAGGTGTAATTCTTAATTGCTACCCTTTCACACTATATCTTTCACAGTGATGATTGTTTCAGGAATTCGATTTTGCTCCTAAGGAATATATCTCTTTCCCACACCCCAGCTTAGTGGAAAATTCTTAATTTATTTTCACTGGTTATTTACATTTCACCATCATAATTTCAAGTTTGTTTTATGAAGTATTTAAATGGCCCTGTAATTCCAACTGCTCAAACTCAAGATTTCAAAAAACCAGTAGCCACAGACTCCATTTCCCAATGGACTAACATTATCTGCAGATTTCCACTTTAGGTAGAGAAAGACATCCTTTCAACCAAACATAAACCAAAACCCTTACTTCATAACTAGCCTAAAATCTCCACAGAACAGAGACAAACCTTACAGAGAGAGCCCTCTCTGATTACAGTTGGGCTAGAAGCTGTAATCCAAAGATTGGTTAGTGGTTACCCCGGACGTATTCCCTTGGAGTCAAAGGGAGCAACCTGGGTGCTAACCTAAATGGAGACTCCGTTGGGGACCCGATCTGGTCCCCAACGGAGTAATTAGAAAAATGGATGCAATGATTTTCAAGGCATCAACACAACCTTAAGAATTTTCCCTTCATGAGGAAAGAAAATGACACGAAACAGAGTTGAAACAATAGCATCCATTTCATATACCCAATTCCTTGTTAAGAGGAGATTGTAATCTAGGTTGGCATCAATGACTTCTACTTCGATATTGACAACCTTTCCCCCAACACATATGGGAAAGGCCAGGATAATCCCATGCGATCTATGAGAATGTCCATGAAATGCAGTCGGGAAGGTAGGTGAAGGAACGGCCGAAGGCGATCCAATGGCCTTCCAACATGACATCGACATGACGCACATGGAAGCTCCTTCATCAATAACGGTACGAAAAATATTAATTTTCCTATATGTAGACTTTATTTGAAAAGCCATGTGATGAAGGAGTCGCTTTTTGACATTTAACATGTCGAAAGTGAGCACTAAAGAGTTAGTTGGATCAACTGGCCCTATCACCGAAAGCAAAGCACTTCATTGAGCTGGACACGACTAGAGAAACTCCAAAGCAGACATAGGCATGGACTCTGAGCCAGATCCTCAACGATTGAGTAATTCTCGGTAGCCCTAGCATTTGGATTAAGAGTCGCACACTTAGCATAACCTTTCGGTATCCATGGTATAGTCTCGATAGGGGGTCGCTTAATATGAAGGTTGGTATTTCCAGGAGCAGTTTTGTCCTTGGAAGTTTCTGCTTCACCATAATCACATGACCAAGTGGCCACATGGACGTTAGAACCCATGATGAAAACAATTGATGATTTTTCCCCTTCTTGGTTGCCCCTTGCAGAGGTACCAGGGTTTGAATTCGCAATAGCAAGCTGTTGCTACCCTTGGGGAAAAGGGTTAGTTAAGACAAATTGAGAGATAGAAGTCCCTTGCTGCCCTAACAAGCACTAAGTGTCTTGAATCTTTGGGCAGAGATGAGTTAAATGGTCTCCATTGCATAACTTGCACGGAAACTTGACTTTCTTTCTAGACTCATTTCTACCACAACCAACATTATTGCCAGATTTATTTGTGTCAGCCTTCCCATCTTGACTCTTTTTCTTACCTCGTCCTTTCTTTTTCCCATTGGAATTTTGATTTCCTTTGGGGTTGGCATATTGGATGGAATTAATCAAAGAGGGTTGGGAAGACAAAGGGTTAGATGATGTGACCTGATTGTTAGGAGTAGTTTGTAAAGAAAACTGCTGTAATTGGCTCAACAGTTTTAGTGCATTTGTGTCTAACGATCCAACGATACCATCTGCATGGGGACTTGGTTATAAAAACCTTAGTCTCGGGAGCATCAGGCAATTTTTTTGTAGAATCCTAGACTGTGAATAAATCAATTCTAATTGTTGGGCCCCAAAAATAGCTTGCTCCTCAGAATAGACTCTGGACAAGGAGACATCCTTAAAGATTTCATGTTCTAAAGATTTCAAAAACCATTTGAGATGGTATTTCGGAGGGATTTTGGCTTTAATGAGCCTCTTTCTTCGTCTCCATTCCTGAATGTGGTCAGAAATGTGAGTTGCCATATCTTAACCAAAATTGGCCAGAAGTTCAGTTTCGGCATCATAACGGATGAGCAACTGGAAATGATTTAAGAAAATATTAGCTAAGTCAGTGAAAGATGTAAAGCTACCCCCTGAAAACTCTATATACCACTTGGCCACATTACCAGTCAAGGTGCGTTGAAAAAGTCTCAACCTAATCGAGTCATTAATAAGGGAGTTTGATGAGCACCACAAATGGAATGTGGTGACATGGTCGCCCGGGTCTTCACCGCCCTTCCCCTCGAACTTTGGAATGTCTGAAGGGAGTATGGTTGGGATCGGAGGCTAGGCTAGATTGTATTTGATTGGATCATTTGTTAATTTCATGAGATCTGGCAAGTTCAACGTTGCCAAAAAAGGAAGCCTAGGAGGACCTTGGGGATTCCACTTAGATTGGGTGGAGCTCCCAATGTTCCGAAAAGATTGTCCTAGATTTTGAAAGGCACCAGGCTACCCAAAGTAACAAGAAGAACTAGCTAAACCAAGAGGTGGACCTTGTGATCCAGCAAAACTCAGAGTTTGACCAACTCCGACCGAAAAACCTCCATAACCGGTGAAGCTCCCTCCTAAAGGATTATAAGGAGTCGATAACCCTTCATAAGGATTCCAAGCAGAAGCTAAGGAAGGGATACTTCGAAATAAACTAACTATGGAGTACGACCTATTTCCTTGTTGGTTGGAAAATGGATTCCCAGTTCCCATGCCACTAACTAGAGGGTTAGTCCAACCTTGAAAGGATTGTTGCTTTGTCCCGTAGAAGAAAAAGGCATAGATCCTATTGTTGGGTTGGAATGTGGTATATGACCACTTCCAAAAGGAAAACCCTAAAATGAAGCCGACCCACCGATCATGGATGTGGAGGCACTAAATGGAATTGACAGAATACCTTGTGAATGGGTGCCAAATGGGAAGCATCCAGAACTAAAAGCATTGTCTTTGGAATTTCCACTCATAGAAGGAATGGAAGTAGAACCAACTAAGGATGTTCTAGAAAAAGAACCAAATAAAGATGCAGAGGGGATGGAAATAGTTCCTCCCCCTTGTACTGATGTTGGAGTCTGCATAGTTGTAGCACTTGTGGTCGAAGCCATGCTTCCAGTAGTGGCCATTGATGATAAGTGCATAATATGACCTAGACTTGATGGTCTATGCGTCAAAGTCCCAACGTATTGTAATACTTCTGGATAGTTAGATGGTAGTGGACAATTCGGAGCCACTAACGACATTGGGATTTCTTCTACCTCTATGTTATTTTCTAATTGAAAGAGAACTTGAGAAAGCAGTGGAGTGTCCCTCTCTTATTTTGTAGAAGTACCAGTCCTGTTTTGAACACTAATGCCCCTAGGAGGAGGATCAATCCCTGATGCATCAACTGCCACGTGACAAAATGCACCGGTAGTATTACCTCTGTGCCTTCTAAAAGAAGGCTCTAAACTTGGTGGTGAAAGACCACGAAGTCTTCGAGACCGTCTAGGTGATCTATCATCCACTTTGAATTTTTTATTAAGATCTAATTAAAGATTCAAGAAAAAATGAAAGATACGCCAACTAAGAGCACATAGAACACACTAAAAAGTCCCTAAAAGATGTCAGCCAGTCAAACAAATTTCAAGTATTTCCGCTCCGGGTGATGAGGACCTTCCGAAGATAGTTCGGGATAATGATGGCTCAGTCCTACCAGCGAAGGTAATAGAGGAAGTTACGCTGACCTCCTAACAACAACCTACATCGGTGCAAGCCCCCAAGCTTCACAAGGGTGCCCTCTAGTAGTACCATTGAGAGTGATACAACATCGACCTCAGCTACCATGGGATTCCCCTCTGCAGCCACCTATGTAGATCCCTAGGAGAAGCAACTAAGGTTACCAACTCATGTCAGAAGCCAGGCGGAACAATCTTGAGGTAAGATTCGAGAAGAAGGATAGGGGGTATCTCTCTTCCTTATCTTCAAAAACCCTTGTGCTTAACTCCCAGATCCGGAGATTTCCTGGTCTCCCTAATGCTATTGGATTTGCACTCAATATTCAGACTCCTATGTTTGGCATTTTAAATGGCCTTGGAGAGTTTTCTCTCCACTCGCCTAATCTAAGGCCATAAAATATCCTAAAACTTGTTGGTGTGTCTAACTTGACAATTATAAAAAAGTTTTAGTGTATTTTAATTAGCGCTTGTTTTAAATGGGTTGTTCTTTAAGTCAAGGGATAAGCGAGAATGAAACTTGTGGTGTTCTGTTGTAGAATAAATTAATAAAAACCAAACTATATGCAAATGCAATCGTTTTGTTCTTTGATGAAAGAAATTTCTACTAGGTTCAGAGGAACTTCAAAGCAACAAATTTTTCTTTTCTTTTCTTTTACTCAAGCTTCACACTCACAAAAGTTAACAAAACTATGGATGTCCTAAAAAGATGCACAAATCTATCCTAATACAATGAGTACATGTTGATGCAAAACTTAAGACTACTCTAAATCAAGAAATGAATGTAACTTGTTTATCAATTTTAATTTTCCACTTAAGATGTTTAGATAGAATATAAATTGCTAATGCTCATTTTCGTCCAAACACTAAAAGCAAGTTTCAAGACAAACAAAAATGCACTTTCATTCAGAAAAAGGAAACTACATTGCACAAGGCCAAAGAAAGCAAAAACCAATTTTTCAAGAAGTTTTCTTCAAAAGAAAAAACAAAAGTGACTTTTCAAAAGTGCTCTAAACAAGACTAAAACTTTATGATCGAAGAATAGGCAACGAAACACTTTGTAAGTTGACAACACAAAACGGGTGAAAACTCAACAAAAATGTGTTTCAGGATGCTCTTAACAATAAAAAAGTAGCAACAAGAGCTTGGAAATAAACACCAAAAGATCGAAAAGACAACTTTCAAGAAAGTGTGGATCAACAAATTTCAGAAAGTAAGAAAAGTAGATGGTCATAAATATGTAGTTTTGACACGCAGAAAAAAAGTCATCAAAACAAGATTTGACACAAAGATTGGGATCAATCTTTCTGCCTGGGAAGACCAGAGCAGCCAAGACTCCTACCAAGAAATATTAAGTGCTTAAACAAAAAGGATGATGCTTGCAACAAAACAAAGCAAGATCAACACTTTCCACAACCGGAGGGGGTTTGAAATCATATACTCGCTGTAAAAATAAAGATTGACACAGAAAAGTAACTGTTCAGGATTGAGTGTTCATCAATACTGTTGGTTGTATTGATGTACAACTATGTGTATACACTATTTAGCTTTAGGAAACCTACGTATATGTGGGTTAACTTAAGGAAACATGCATATATACACTTTTGTAATATGGAAAAACAACGTATATAAAAGATCACAAGAAAAAACAAAAAACAGTCTGAAGAAACTGATCAAACTCACAATTCAAGTTCCTACAGGAACAGACTACACAATGACAACAAGCAAATAAAAAGTTGAGTCCTAATTGGCTTGAACAAACCTAAGCTAGGAACAACAATATTGTTGTCCTCAGTGGAGTCGCCAGTTCTATTGAGGTATAACTTCCCCTAGGGTCTTGGGTTGATACCCTAGCAGATCAGAGGTTATCTACAAAGAAAAACACACATTCCACATAGCCATGATGCTAATATAAACAAACTACACGAAGAGGGGTGCACCCGGGGGTAATTCATTTGGGAAGATCTAGCTAGGGTCCAAACCCTCTTGGAGTTCTTTCTAGTCCTTCAACCTGAAAAACAATCAATTCTAGAAAGTAAAACAGTATATTGACCAAGCATCATAAATAAATCATCTTCATAGCATATTGAAAAGTAGTTAGTTATACAATTAAAACAACCATTCATATGTGAATCTTAACATTCATATCATAAACATGAAGAAGATTTATATGAGGAACAAGATAAGTGTTTCTTTTAATATAGATAACTAAAGTACGGAAAGGAATGATTTCACCTGAGTCTTCCTTTAACAAGCTCCAAGAGGAACTATCCTCCGGATTCATCCAATCTCAAGCCTTCAACAAACTCCTTCCATGACTTACTCCAAGATATCTCAAGTAATAGAAAGACATCATAACATAAGGAAACAAGGGTTTCCTGTAATAGGGGAAGTGCTGGAAGCACAAGGATCTTCAGACCTGGTCAGGGATAATCTCAGGAAAGTGATCTTTCTCTATCTCTTCTCCTCCTTTAGGCCTTCCCCTTGAAGATTTTTATACTTCTCCCAAAGTATTTTTTTAGTTGGGAATTCATTGGGAACAATTTGGCCATGGGCACTAATAGGTAATCAACAGGTAAAACCCATGATCTCCACCCAAAATTAAGGAGATTTAATATTTTTAAGTGTTTTAAGACATATACGTGGGTTGGGTATATAGAGACCCACATACACATGAATTTAGCTCATGGCAATGTCACGTATAGGGAGTAAAACATTGGTTTTTAAATATTGGGACCAGGTGTGGAAGGAGGGGTTGCCCTAGGCCATGAGTGCGGCATCACAAACATCAAGAGTGAGATTTGGAGCTATAACAGCGAGGGACCAGTGGCTAAACCTGCCATAGAGGATAAGAAGGCGACATTTCTAAGAAGGAATTTTCCTTCGAAATAACCTACCTAGACTTCAATTTCTAAATCTTTGACTAGATAGTTTCCAAAGAATGCATCAATAAATGCTAAATATAATCCTAACAATATTGATGTTGTGGCCAATCCTTCTCATCCAATGACCTTTTCTCAACCATTCAAGGATGAGAGTGTATCTTCTGATATTAGCTATAATATTATTGAGGATATGAATAATTCTCAAGAAAATATATCACTCTACAAGTTGGCCATGTTGTCTAGACAAAGGAAATTGATCGTCAAGACATTATGTCCATGTCTTTAGCTGGAAAAGCCACTACTTCTCCCAAGAATGATTCCTTTGGTGATTATAAAGCTTCAATATATCTTAAATCCATTGTTAATGTTGTGAATTCTAATTCAATATTTTCAGTACCTCCTTTTTGGTTAATGTTTGAGATCTTCAACTACAATGTGCATAACAATCCTATCGAGTCTAGTGCATCGACCAAAGTGATGCATTTATTAGTTTGCAAGAAACTTACTATTGAACTGGAGAAGAGAGATGAAAAAATCATTAAACTTGATAGATCTCAAGTTCGAGTTGTGGCAGAATTGAACAACGTACTGATTAGACTGTCTTTTGACTCGAGGGTTGACTAGGTCATTGATATTCCTTAAGTGCATGGGATGTTACTGAGCATAGACTGGTCTAGCAAACTTCAAGTGTATTTCTCCATAGACTGGTCTCTTTTATGCCATCCTTATAAAGGAAAGAACAATCATATTAGGGGTTAATAGTGATCCATACATGAAACATATGGTTACTGAGCTAGAAGCATCTAATCAACCAATCAACTTCACTTAGGAAGAATTGGGGAACTAATTTTTAGACTATGATATTGGTTGCTACCAATCCATGTCATCACCAGTCCCATTAGATACATATCTAGAGCCTTCCTTTCCCCCTAATTGGTGGTAATGAAATTTGTATTATAGATGCAAATATTTTTAATTTAGATTCTAGATATAATGACACATGGATGTTGTACTATGATGGGTCTAAGACATAGGATGGAGTTGACGCAGGTTGTATACTCATGGGCCCAATAAATAATAATTTTTTAATATCTTGTCGATTAGAATTTCAATGTACTAACAACATTGCAAAATATGACGTGTTGGTTCTTGGAATAAAGAAATTCATTGACTTTTAGGTGGAATTTCTAAAGGTAATTGGTGATATGATATTATCATAAGACAGGTATATAATATTATCCATTTCCTTTCACCACGTTTGAATAATTACCAATAAGAGGTATTGTGTTTAATTTCTTCATCTAAAAATTTTGGTATCAAATCAGTTCGAAGAGTTGATAATGCCACAACTAATACATTAGCTAATGTTGTTGCTAGGTTTACGCTACTCAGGGATGAATTTTCTATTAAGATAGTTATAAATCTATTGTCCCAAATAATGTGCCTAATTTACATCCTTTTAATGATTACCAATAGATGTTGGACTTCCTTGTGAATGTAGATTTTTCCAAAGACGTGGCTATACATGAATATGAACATAAGAATGCATTGCAGGAGGAAGTTGACACACAAAAGGGAAACCCAATGACCAATGTTGTTGTTTCACTCAAAAATCTATTTGACTTACATAATATTTTTTGAGGATCCCCAACATGAATATTCGAAGTTCAATGTTGATTCATGAGAAAGTCAATCTTGGGATGTAGGAATACCCAAAGTACATCATCCTCAATACTTTTTACTCCCTTGGAGAGAGACCAAACTTCATTGAGTTATTCAAGAAATATCGTGACATTTCTTCCTATAAATATGAATACCTAAATACATACAATACTCATATTATCCATCTGTCATCCTGATAAAGGATGGGGTCAGACCTTTTCAATGAAAGCTAAGACAAGTGCATCCAACAGTTGATCCTCTTGTCCAAATAATTGAAGAAGTTTTCTCCAAACTCATTCATGTAAGGAAGAGGTCTAGTGAGATCCATTTGTGTGTTGATTCTTAAAATATTAACGAAGCTTCAAATAAAGACAACTACTCAGTCCTCTCCATGGAGCAGATCCTTCAAATGTGTCTCGATCTGAGATGTTCTCTTTGCTTGACAAATTTTATTGTTACAACCAGGTACTGGTTGCTAAACCAGATAGACTGAATAATACCTTCAAGAAAAAAATGATGGACTTTTTCATTTATACATATGCCCTTTGGTCTTATAAATGTCACAATTACTTTTTAAAGGGGGATGGATTTTGCATTCATAGGTTCAATTGGTCAAATTGTGGTGGTGTACCTTGATGATGTAACAATATTCTCAAAGAAAAAGTATGATAATTTACATCATCTAAAGAAATTTTTTGAGCACTGCAGAATCAATATGGTATATAGCTCAACCTTATGAAGAGTTATTTTCTATGTCTGATGGGAACCTCATAGGGCATTGTTTAGTCAATTTAGTGCCCTAAATTGCTACATAAATATTCAATATAGGTATTGTAAACTGATGAAGTGTAGTGCACTATATGTGCTGGATGACCCTTTCTTATCTCACTATTTTTTAGTTTTTGTTTGTTTTGGGGTTCTTTTTCTTTTGATTCCTAATGTTTTGCAATGTAATTAAAATATTAATCTACTGCTGCTAAGAACCTAGAGAAATGAAGTGAGAGCTAAAAGTGATTTTAGGCCAAATTTGGAACTAAAGTTTTTAATCAAGGAGGTGAAAACAAAGCCTCTCTTCTTGCTATTATATTTGTTTCCAAAACATGAACTGAAAGGACTTTTAAAACTACTATCTACTTAACTACAAAACCAAAGCTTAAATGAAAAAAATGAAATGACAACTATCTATGATGAATAAAAAATGAAACACTGGAAATAATATTGCTTCTACTGTCTAGTCTACTTGCAAAATTAAAGCTTCATAGACAACTGAAGATGGAACTACAGCTAAACTAAGTGAAAAATGAAATTGCAATTATTCTATTATGAGGCAAGGCTAAATGAAGCATTACTGTCACTCAACTACATAATTTAGGGAGAAATACCTCCTTATGATAGCAATTTTGAGAGATTTCATTCTCCATCATTCTAAGAAGAGTAAACAAGAAAAAGCAAGAAAAAACTCAGTCATAAATAAAACATTTCACCACTTATTTTTAGGATTAACCTTCAACTAAAAGGGTTCTTGGAAATATCCATTTATATCATGAGTTACTAAACTGATAAGAAAATGGCATTGAACTATTTTAACTCTAAAACTAATGAACAACAACTGTACTAAAAGACTCATTCATAAATACAACATTTCACCATTTAGTTTGAGGATTGGCCATCAATGAAAGGCTTTTGGAAACGTTCATTTATATCATGAGTGACTATACTAATAATAAAAAGCCATTGAATAGCTTAACTTAAAATCTAGAAACTAAGGAACAACAGATGAAGTAAATAAAATTATGCTATTGACATCAACTTAAGACTACAGTTAAGAGACTAGAGAGCAATGAAAGCTAAAGGACTATTCTACGCTAGAAGAAAACTACTCAGAGTTAGTGAAGAAATGACACATGCTGCAATATACAAAAAGTTAGCAAATGATTATGAACATGATGAAAAACACAGTAAATGTACAATTAAACTAAGAAAGACAAATAGAAATAAAATGTACCCTTGACCACGCAGGGGCCCTCTGCAAGGTCTTGGATTATCAACACGAAATCAACACTTCAGATGCTTCAGGTATCCATTGAAAGCTTATTTATTAGATTAAAAAAGAGCACTGAGTCTCTCACACTAGAAAGTGGAAATTGCACTATTACATAACCAAAAAATAGTAACTTGTTCTGCATTCTAAACGCTAGTATTTATAGGAAAAATATACAACTATTTGAAGAGAGAATCCATCTACAACAAAATACGTAGACAAGTAATGTATCTAGAAATCTTCTTTCCGATTGCCTTGAAACATAAGTCTTCTAATAGTGGCTGTTGGATTCTATTTTTGCAGGTGGAAAATGATGTCCTTGGCTTTAGGAGACTGCCTTGGATCCATTCACTAAGAATCGTGCAAAAATAGAGTTCTACTTGCTGTAGGTTTCTTCAGTTGAATTCCCTTTAACCAGGGTCCACCTCATCTATCATGGCCAAATGGATAGGATACCATCCATGCTCTGACATTTTCTAAGATACCCATGTGGTCCATTTCTTCTCTTGACACGTGTAACCTACAAAAGCGTGGAGATGGCTGCGGAACAGCCAGTTAGCTACGGAATGTGGCTGTGTTTCATAGCTGAAAAGAAAAAGACTATTCAAATAACAATCATAACAATATAACTTGTAAATCACTGAAATGTACTCCTTGAGGAAATGTGCAATGGTTTTTGATTATTAAGGATGCATTTTTCATGGAAAAGCAAAGGAAGAAGGATGAGAAAGTTGCTTAAGAAAGAGGTAGTTTTGGAACTCAACATACCCCCACTGCGAGACTATTGCATGTCCCCATGTAATCAAAATTGTAAACACGCTTCTTCTACTGCATCTGCCTTGAGAATTTAGCTAAAACATCCAACCTCTTCTTGCTTCTCTTTGCTGCAACTGCCATCCTAGGATTCCTCATGAGGAATCTATATTTGAGGTTAATGAGAGTCCAATTTAGCTTCTTATTGTTCCTCTTTAATTTTGTATTCTTCTTATGCCACAGAACCAAATGAAGCGTGGTGTTATCATGAATGATCTTATCCAGCTCGTTTTGTTCTTTCAAAGCTTCATTTTCCTACTGAATATGCCTATTTAAGACATCTAACTCATAGATTTCCTACTTAAGGGAGCTAATCAAAGTCTCTTGTGATGTAGCTGGCTTCTTAGGGTTGGATGAAGTCCCTTGATATATTGATGCATTATTTTTCTCCAGTGACTCAATATAATCGTAAATCTACTATTAGACTGGGTCAATGTCTAGAGAGACTCTCTTTGGGCTACTTTCAAAGTTTCCTACATTCTTTAAGTGATATTCAACTAGAATTTTTATGAGACCATGATGATAAAGATGAGGTTTTATGTCTTCCATTTTCTTCTGAAGAGTAGTGCCCATTCTCCTTAGAATATTCAACAGAAAGAATGGGAGATTGATGGTTCTGTTTTCAAGAAAATTCATCAACAATCTTATGTGATATACATACATAGAACCATATCTACCGTCACATTTAATAAATTTTTGCAAAATAAATAGCATGCTGCTCCATTTACCCTTAAGTGCAGAGATGGGAATTTCTCTCTTAAAAATTGAAGTGTCCATACCTGGGTTTTGGAGAATGACTTTCCAAGTTTCGTCATGGAATTCTTTATTCTTGAACCACCTCTCTCCAACTTTTGGTAGCTTGGTTGTTGCTGCAATGAAAGACTCGGTCACTGTAAACTTTATGTCACCAATCTCCACATCCATCCCATCAAACGATCTAGCAAATGACTTGGGTGATTTCTTTATGATGGCCATCGAATTTGTTAGTGAAGTTCAGCCACCCAAATTTCTTCAACATCCCTTTCAACTGAGGATATCCTTCCATATATTTCACCCTTATAGTTTTTGTTCTTACAATGAGACCCATCACTCCTTTTCTCTACGTTTCTTCAAATTTCCTTCACTGTCTGCGTGTAGAAGACTGTGTAAACCATAATGGTATATGGAAGAAAAAACAGTGATGGATATGGGGATGAAAGATCAGAGTATGTGGAAGGAAAATGATAGATATGGGGATGAAACATATAGGGTATATGAAACAGGGAAATTGTATGTGGGAAATAGTGTAGAAGATGTATGGAATGGAGTGGATGCACACATAGACTACGTGGAAAATAGAGTAGTGCTTTATACACAAAGAGAATTGAAAATAGAATGAATTTTTGTGAGCTCACTGTTTCCGAGTGCTTGTATACACATAAGAAGGTCATAGAACTAAAATCGAGGAACTCGATGTAATAAAGGAAGAATAGGGTTGTGAAGAGCTGTATCCAACTAGTTTAAGTCGTGTAATTAGCCGTTAAATAGGTGTAGTGGAGAAGTACAGTGAAGTACAACTTAAAATCAGAGATCAAATCATGAGAGCATTAGGCATTAAAGTCAGAAGGCATGGTGGAATAATCACGAAAATTAAATCGCATGATAACAAGTCAAGGAGTAGTGTGATTATACAAATTATACAACTTATGCTTTATATTGCTATTTGAAATAGATTTTTATTCTCAATTATAAAACCATACCTTTCCACTTGCTAACTTTTTGTTGTTTTCTTTTTCAGGTGCTTAGATGCTGATGTGTCTTCAAAAATAATTTTCTCCTCCAATACCCGCATATCAAATTTATTATGATCTGGCCTTTTTATTTTTTTGAGCTAATGATCAAACTGTTACCGCAAAGTCAAATTGGCTGTAGAACAGGATTAGTTGCAGAACTGGAAAAACTACGGAACATAAGAACAGTTGCAGAATGTAAAACAGAGAATAAAATGTGACTTTATGAATGTATGAAATGGAGATGACTGTGTGGATTAAAATATGATAGAATGAAAACACGAAATGGATATGGAAGAAATGCCGAAGAATAATTTTTTTTTGGTGGAATGTGGTGGTGGAGTGGAGTGAAACTTGCAAAAATAAAACAGAATGAAAATGAAGTAAAACAATGAATTTTTAGAATGCACAATGAGTCACCATTTTTTGGGAAAATATAGGGCGTCAGAATCTTCTGATTTTCACCCTCTATTTTCTGTATAAGCATGCCAATCAGTGAGTGGTTTTCAACCTTATACAATTATTATTATTTATATATATATAATGAAAAGAACAAAGACTAAGTTGGTGGAGAAGAAGGATTCTTCTTCACCAACTTCATTTTAGAATTATTTTGAAAGATCTTGATGAACTCCTCCTTTGAGATTGGCTTTTGATAAATTTTCAACCTATGACCATTCGCAGGGAGAGGAGTTTGATGCTCATCTATTGTTATGATTTTTACTATTCCATTACTGAAAACTTTTTCAATCACATATGGCCCAAGCCAATGAGTTTGAAACTTTCCTTGAAAACTCTTAAACTTTGAATCAAATAATAGTTCCCAATCTCCTTCTTAAAACCTTTTGTCCTTGATGTACTTGTCATGCCACTTAGCTCTCTGTTGCTGAGCTAGACCAATCCTTTGAATAACTTCTTGTCTGATTTCATCAAGTTCATTTAACTGCTCCAATCTATGCTTTTCAGCTTTTGATAGATCCATCCCCAACTTGACTGCCATCTTGAAAGTTTTAACTTGGAACTCTATGGGGAATAGGACTTGCTTTCCATAAATAAGTTCATAAGGTGTATGTCCTGTTGTGTTCCTCCATGTAGTTCTATAGGCCCAGAAGGATTCAGGAAGCCTATATGCCCAATATCTTCTATATATATGCACAATCTTGGTGAGGATTCCTTCAATCACTTTATTTGTAGAATCCACTTGACCATTTTCTTGTGGATTATAGGGATTGGATTTCCGATACTTGATCTTGTACTCTTCCATAAGCCTCTCCATCATTTTGGATGTGAATTGAGTTCCCTGATCTATCACAATTTCTCTTGGAACACCAAAGCAAGTAAAAATATCCTAAAAAAGAAAACAAACTATAGATTTTTTGTTAGCAAAAAGTAATGCTTTGGCTTCTACCCATTTGGTGACATAATCAGTGCATACTGTCATGCGGAAAGAGTTATTTTTGCTGACAAAACTAACCTCCCTAGGAGTCTAAGAATCTCTAATGACAAACAAGACAATTAAGAGCAATCCTTCTCTAAACATGCATTATCATATGAGAAACCAAGTTTTTTTCGATCCTACCTGAAGTCCAACGCTGTTGTAGTAGTCTAGCCTCGTCGATCTAGATGAGCTCCTCCTTCACTTCGAAACCTGCATACACTAACAATCAAACGATTACATAACACCTGAATATTCCATAAAACAAAGCATATTCAACATATAGACCAAGGAGTATATGAAACAATTCATTAACAACAAATCATTGAGAAGAATGGACTTATTTGTATTAAGAAACAAAAAAGAAACCATTACAACCTGAGCCTTGGTGTTGTGCAAGTTCCTCCCAGGGTCCAGCAAGAGTTTTCCTCTACTTTGACAAGTTCACCCACTTCCCAATGAAACAAGAAAGGATGGTGATCTCTCCTCACAAGTTACAATGGAATTCCTAATTCCAGCAGCATTTACCCTTTGGAATGTTCAGCTTTCAACCTCCCCTCCTTTGGCCCAATGCCTGTATTTATAGTATTCTAGAGGAGGTTATTCAGTTTCAACATCATTGGGATACTCCCTTTTTGGATGGGGTAGCTCCTCTCTTGATGGGATAAGCTCCTCTATCATAGGGATGCATGAACCATCTGGAGGCGCTCAATACACGTCAAACACTCTTCTAGAAGGCTCTAGAAGTGACCACAAGTAACTTTTAAAAGATGAAACTCGCGCCTTTTGACCTTTACAGGGGTACGCACCCAACCTTTAGCTTACAGAGCGTACAAGTACGCAGGTACAGTGTGTTTGAAGTGCGTACACGCAGGCAAGGTAGAGAGAACCTGCGTACCCAGAGATAAACATGTTTTTAAGTGACTTTCTCTCTTTTTGAAGTTTGACATGAAGAGCAGAGGTATGAGGCCTGACAAGGAGGATAATATGACTATTGATGGAGCCATATTAACTGCAGATAGTCATGGTGACAAATTTCAGTGTAACAACTATCTTGGAGAGAGCTTGGATAGTATTGTAATGAGCCTTGGCTTCTCCACTGCGTAAGCACATCTCTTTGGAGGAGCACGTGGTTGTGGCTGTAACATTCCACTATTGGTACTGGTTTTTGGACATGGATGTATTGTATGATTGGAACTTACTCTTCTTAATATAACAAGATCCAACACGTTTCATGCATATGTTGTATTGTATTGTATTCTATCTAGTTTACTCTAAATGATATATGTATTGGTTTGCTTACACATGCATGTATAGAATATTCTATATAAGTATGTAGGAATCTTTTTGAAATGTGTTGTTGGTTTAATTATCACTTTGGATTGCTCGCTAACTTTTTTTCCATGTTGTGATGTATATTTTCTCGTGTGTACCCTTCCAAGCTAAGTGCTATCATAGGTTTCCAAGGGGCACACTCATCTCAAACCCATGTGTTAGAACCTCTCATGCACCTTCCTTGACTCACTGCAGTTGTCACACCCTTGCTACCAACAAAGTTATCTCACTTTCCTCTGTGTGAAATCACGGTCAAGGCATTACCATATGACCCACTGTTAGGACTCCTACACCAAACGTTCTAAGGTATAATTGGGACTTCTTACTGGGGAGATCCCCTTCCATGTTGGTGGGTCCAACACCGTCAACATTTTGGCACTAGAAGGAGGGCCCATGACAAGCTAATTCCTCACATCTGTTTTGAATCTCCACATATCTATCATGAATAACTAAAAAGTTTCTCTTCCGAAGTGCATGTATTATGGAAATGAATTCATTATCTCGGAGAAGCTCTCGAATAAATTGTCTCATTAAAAATATGATGGTGGAGGCCACGTGGCCTTGGTTAGGCATGCGGTTAGTGTTGTAGTCTCATGTGAAAGACATGGATTCTTTGAAGAATACATGAGCTACGTGTTGTTCATCTACACGCTTCGAGGGCACCCAATGCATTGGTGTGCTATGGTGCCCATAAAATCGATTCATTATCTTGCTCATCTAGTCACAGAGATAGACCGTGCTTTCAATCACTTTGACCGTAAAGCACTCAATAAAGAAATTCTAAAATTACAAAAAGCACCCAATGAATCCGTTGAACAGTTTCACACATGCTTTTGTAATCTTGCATACCGATTCCCCAAAGATGATATTGATTGGGAATTTCTTGATGGGAGATTTGAGTATCTTCTTTAAATATTTGAAAATCTGTAATTCTTGAAATCACTCGAATCCTACTCATACCCTAGTGATGGAACTACGTAATCAAGAGCAGGCACAGTTGTTGTCACAAGTGACTGTCTGCCTTCACCTCATCAAACAACTCCACAACCGTGGAGTGATGTGGGAGATTATGCACACACCTTTGTTGAACTGTCACATCCTCCCAACCCACCTGCTCTTGATATCTAATTTGGCTTGCAAGCATGTTGTTTGTCACGTGGATTCGTTCCCTTGACCTTCATCCTCGTGTTCTATTGATCTTCCAGATTATACTATCTTGTGTTCTCCGTTGGGCGTGGGATCCCCCCAAGGCAAGTTTTGACTAATTCCATTTTAAAGACTCGACGATTTGTGGGCGTGGAGTGCGAAGTGATAATAGATTCATAGGGTTGTCTGCCCTTACTTTTATAAGTGTAGTGTCGGTTTGAAGAGATCTACACATGGTTCGTGGACCATGGGATTGTATAAATAGAGTGAGATTCTAAGTGTAAAGAGACGTCATCATCTAAGGATAGAAGAAATCAATGAAGCAGTGAGTTGAAGTGTAGAGTTGTGTCTTTGGTTCGTAGAGTAGGAGAAGGCTCTGCAGCTAAGTGCGCAGAGGCCTAGTAGTTCACAGTTGAGTGCACGGACCTCTGCAGCTAAGTGTGTAGGGAAGGTCGAGTTTGTAACTATTGGAAGCATTAATAAAGAGAATTTTTACCATATTTCTGTGCATGTTTTCCTATTTTATGCATTAGTGGGTATGAATTGCAAGTTTACTATTTATTTACTATGCAAACTTATTTGAATGTGTTGAATAAGTAAATGTAATAGAAGGTATCTGTTTACGTGAAGATAACTAATTGTTATAAGAAGATAAGTAAGATCCTCAATGTGACTTGGGGAGACAACACAAATCGCTGCTCTAGTAGCGTGAAAGCCCCACGGCCCTTGGTTAGGGCTGTGCGTGAAGGTGAATATAACAGGGCACAAAGGCCCCATAAGTCAGGGAAGTGCGAGAAATAACCTGCGTGAAGGTATTCACAGTTGGACTAAATCAACCTCTCAGACATCTCAAGGGTGTGGAAACCTGGTTCCAGCATCCCCCCACACTGCTTCAAGTGAGACCTCATTTTGTGCTCCATGGACTATTGCTAAAAGGGCTATTAGTACAGGGATTTCCTTGGCTAATTAACTGCGAACCTAGGTCAAGCCTCAACAAGCCAACAAATGGTTCCGTTGTCAGGACCAGAATCTGCATAGAGATGTCCTATGTCATATCATTAGAATCCAACTAAGAAATAGATTGATGGTTGGTTGGATAGGAGAATTCACGAGTTCGTGGCGCAGGAGAATAGGAATCCGTGACTATGAAAAGAATAGTGGTTGGACTGCTACTTCTACACAGAGATCCACAAAATTTTCTTCGCATCTTTCCCTACTGAGTTGTATGAGTGGATCACAAAGTTAGTAGATTGCTAAGGAAGGTGCAAGCTCGACAATCCTATTGCGTGGGACCTAGAGTTGGTGTGCAAATTGGAAGCATTAGAGGAAATATCGTGTGTGCTATTGATCACTGGCTCGATTAAATTATAGGAGGAATCATTACTGAGTTCGTGGTAGATACTTCAGTCAGCTATAGCAAGGCAGAGTGATGCTTCCTCAAAGGACTACGAGGTAAGTACATTAAATCTCTAAAAACTTGGATTAAAATTCTACTATGTGAAAAGTGGATTATGCAAATACATTGATGTTTGGGGTTATGCAAAGTGGGAGAATTTACAGAAATGAAGGCAGTGCAGAACTAGAAATTATCCCCTTGATTTCACCTCCACGATGAGATGGGAAAGAGCCCGCAAATGTCTCACCAAGGAGTGCGATCAATTTGATAAGGCAGAGGATTCCATGCATACCAACCCCACCTACATGACCACCAACTTCACCAGATTCATCACCATCTTCTCCCATACCACCTCTGCCACCACCGTGAGTCAATATGGCAAGCGCGATAAAGTTTCTGGTGTTCAAGGGAGTAGGAAATGAAGATCCAGATCAGTTTTGGTTCATGATAAAATCTATATGGGAAGTGCAAGGAGTTACGGATGACAATATAAAGAAAGTGACGTTGGTCAGTGCTTTGCAGGATTGACCACTGACCTAGTATATTAAGCATCCTAATGACAATCCAAGTGCGGCGATTGCGGACATCCAAACTGCGCTGAACAGAGAATTTAGTAGGTTGAAGTCAGAGGCACAGTTGATCATTGGGTTCAAGGAGATCACGATGCTACCAGGTGAGACACCCTAGGAATTAGATCAGAGACTGAAGTGCACTATTCGCGAAGTTAATATGACTTTAACGGATGGATAACACTGCGAATGGTTTGTAGCATTGCTAGCGCCACATTTAAGGAATGCGCTGTCACAACAAAGGTTAAAAACTTAGGTAGAGGCCTTGGATATCGCGAGGAGGCTACATGAGACCCCGATATAGGATCCTAACCTAGGAGTTCAGCATATCCATGCACAGTTGAAATTTTTTTTCCTTGAGATGCAGAGTTTCAAATAGGATAGGACAGCTCACTCGGAAGTGCACGACGAGGTATGGTGTATTAGATGTAAGGGTCAGGGTCATGACATGAACCATTGCCCAGTGTTCATGAATTACCTCACAGGAGGAGGACCGATGCCATTAAGACCGAAAGCCCAAGTAGGACATAACATGGTGCTTGCTTTGTGGTGCATGATTTGTCAAATAGGAGGAAAGCATGCTATGGACAACTACCATCTGTTACAAAAGTACACGTAGAATTCACAATAGTTGTTCTGTAATTTTTGTAGATCAGTGGGACATGATGACTAAATTTGTAGAAGCTATGAGCTGATGATGGATATGACTCTTACCTACAGAGTTCAGGCCAAAATGCGACCCCCTAACTAGAACACAGGAGTGGCACGAACTGGATTTCAGGGGCGCAGACGAGGCCAAGGTGAAGGAGGACCTGGATGAGGTCGCGGATAGCTAATATGTTACAATTTCAAGGGGTTAGGACATTATGCCCATGATTGTACGAATCCAATGCGGCCATCCTGTTTTTATTATACCTTGTTTGATCATGAGACAGAGGATTGTCCCACATTGATAGTGAGGCTGCGTGACAAGGGAGCGCTCCAACCTCCCCTAACTCAGAACCTGTAAATGATGAGGTTTGAGCCATGCAAGGAAGACCCTAACATTAAAATTGTACTTTGAAGTGGGAATATGACAAGGGATGATAAAGGAAAGTAGCTGGAAGAGAGTACTTGGGTTCACAAGGCTCCAATGAAAGAAATAGAGATTGATTTGGAGCGCACTAAGAAACCTTCATGGAAGTGAGGAAGAGCTTCATTTGTGCCTCCACTTTAGGAACCAAAGACAAACTGGAGCTAAAAATGGAGCCATCAATGCTCACGATGTTCCTAGAAACATGCATGAAGCTACTACGAGATAGCAAGGCTATAAAGGGATTGCAAGAACTCATAAATAGATGTGTTGGGTCTGCACTAGGAGAACTGCACGTAGTTTGGAAGATTGGAAAGCATGCGATGAGGACAATAAAAGAAATGAGATTGACCGTGCAGATTAGTGAATATGAGATGGAACAAGTGATTCTGGATTCAGGATCAGATGCAAACATTCTGCCAAAGCAGACATGGGAGTGCATGGGAAGGCCTATGCTACAATGGTCTCCTATCCAGCTATGAATGGCGAACCAACAAAAGTTAATACATATGGGAGATTGCAGGGGATCACCATGGATATTGAAGGAGAAAGCACGCTAGTAGACTTTGAAGTGATAGAGATTATTGATGACAAAAATCCCTACCCCGCGCTATTAGGAATTGATTGGGCCACTATTGTGAACGAGGTGACAAATCTAAAGAAGCACAAGATGATTTTTGAGAAGAAGTCTCTACACGTAGTCATACCTTTGGGCCCTGCAGAAGGATCATGCTACACGAAGCTGGTGTGCGACTATGAAAGTGACGATGACTTAGACTGCATCTACAATATAATTGTGCGAAAGAATGACTGGGTAAATCCCACCATGGATGGATGAATCTCATGGGAGCGTGAAAGCTCCTATACGTCAGATTCAGATGGAGAGATAGAGAGATGGCAGAACTGGTTACACGAGGTAACCATGCTGAATTGCAACATGATGAAAATATCATTGCGCTGCGTGTCAACAGAAGTAAGGGATCTACCTACGTATGATGGGTTAAGTGAGGTAGATGCTTTCCTGAACAGATTTGAAAGAGAGGTGCCGGAATAGCAACATTTCAAGGCTTTGAAATGGGTACTATGCGCTATGCCCACGAGGTGGTGGGGTACACACCGAGGAAACTTTGACGACTGGCGTGAATGTAGGAGAATGATGCACATGCATTTTGGGAAGCCCCAGATGCGTCTAAAGAACAAGTATGATGGATGAAATGATCCACACACATATTTGTCCAGATGGATGCAGGCATATGCTAAAACCCTACATGAATGCACATGGACTTCGTATTCGGGAACACGATCGATGAGCAATTGTTGGCAAGGAAATTTCTTGAATGACCCCTCCAGTTGGAACAATGAAATGTGGAAAGAATGATTGTGCAGAAGGTTACACATGCAGAAGCCTTTAACGAAGTGTGCAAAGTACTGAACAAGGTATATGATGCATAGCGGAGTGATTGGGACCTACATGTACCAACAGTTCTATGGGCTTATAGGACAACGTGCAAGAGGCTGACGGAGAGATGCCTTCAAGGCTGGCCTATGGAGTGAATGTTGTAGTGCCAATATAGTATAATATGCCTAGTTCGCACATAGCAGTTCTGGTGGATATGAAAGCTTGCAAAATTTTGGAAGAAGGAATAGTGCAGATGAACGAAGAAGAACACTTGGGACCTGAAGAAGAAATCTGATAGGGTGATCTTAGTATCCAAGAACTCATGAAAGAAAGGGTGCGATTAAGGGAGAAAAGCACTCTAATAGAAGTGGAAGTCAAGAAGATTGAGCAAGAAATAAAGAAGGATTTTCTCGATAAGAAAACTAGGGTGATAGAATAGGGTGCGCGTGAACGCTGACAAATTTGAGAACTACCACCAAGAGTTGATTAGTTTGATGCCTTGGATTATACCGTATATTACTAGAAGAATCACCCATGGTGGCGTGATGTAGAGGGTAAATTGCGTGACGTAGGCAGCAAAACCAAAAGACAGATTTGTTCTAGGAAAAGTGATGGATGACCGGTTGGAACCTTATACAAGTAGCACGACCACCTAACTAGCTGTGGGAAGTATAGTCTCAACACTCCCAACAGTTGAAAGGAGGCGTGGGACTATAAACTACTCTACCTGAGAGTTGCGTGATGTCGAAGGTGCACGCAGGAACAAAGTGTCACAAGGTCCACGACCACGCAAGGGGGGTTGCGCTGCCGCGCGGGTTGGATGGAAAGTGACCCTTGTAGTCACTATTCATGATGTGATGCTTGACTTGAGACCAAATGCAGCGGGTGATAGGAATTTAAGATGAGCTTTATGGGGAAGATTTGGGAAAATCTACCACAAAGGGAGCATTAATGGACCAGATTTGGGGGGAACGGTTGAATTCAAATTCAAAAGGCGCTATAAGATACAAAGGGTTGCCTAGCAAACAACATTTGGTCATTTGCAAATTGAGCTGTTGTGCACCCCACATATTCCAAACCAAGACCTATTTTTCTTGTGGAGAGTGTTGGTTGAGCACCTGAGTGAATGGCTGAGAGATTTTTGGACGAACAAGAAGACAACGTCTAAAGAAGCCAGGGAAATTGTAGAGATGACTTCTGAAGAAGCCGCGCAAGCCATGACCACAAAATATTCCCCTGAGAGTGTCGAGCTTGTTGCGGAAATCCATAAATCCCTGCACATGACGAGGCCGAAGAAATACAAACAGACAATGATTTTGGTGTGTTTGTCCCCTCAAAACCCAGTGCAAACCAAATTAGCAATGGAGGAAAAAGGGAAGGCAGTTAACCCAGAAACCGATGAGCAGGAAGAAGACCTTGAGGATCTCATAATTGAAGAAGACAAGGACGAGGGCATGGAGGAAAAAGCCGAGGTTGTACACCCTATGGAAGGGGAAGGCAAAGGTGCCCAAGGACCTTGATGAGAGCAAGAGCTCTCTGCAGACCCCGCTCCTCCTGGACGATATCCTTTTTGAAGGAACGCACCTAGGATGGGTGCTGAATTTGAAGTTCGAAGATTGGGATCTCACTAACCATGAAAAATTTCATCACTTGGAGACTGCGCAGCTCATGAAGCCGAAGAAGAACACCACGATGGGAGTTATATAATTGGAGCCACACAAGTGGTTAAGCCGAGTCGGAAAGGCAAGGTTGTTGAACCTGCTCTGGGTATTGCATTACCATCACACCCCAGTGACTATCTTCATCATCAGGTAGTTGCTTTGCCTGGTGCATGGTGGGTGTTTGTGGCTGGAGGAGCCAATCCCCATCACAGACCACCTAATCCATTGAATTACCTGGCTCCTGTGTAAAGGAGAGGACTCCGTAGACATTTCGAAGGGGAAGAGCAACGATCTGGCCATTGTGGAGGCCATGAAAGAGAAATACAAGCTGGAGAAGAAAAATAGGGGCTACGCAATCTCCAGTATCAACAACAAAGAAATCTGAGTGGCGACTTAGATACTGGCGGGTAAGGTCATGCGGAAGTACCGCACAAACAAGGTACCCACGCCGGTGGTGGTACTTCCTGAACAATGCACGGAAGGGGTCTAGTTTAACTGGTCCAAATTCTTGTGCAAGGAGTTCCTAGGAAATTGTCGCGAGGCACAGGAACAAGGAAAAACTTTCCACTATGCATGGCTTCTGCTATCCATAATGCTGGTGGCTGGGGAATTTCTGGAGGACAGCCAGTTCCCCACAATTACAAGGGATCTCTCAGAGGCCGTGAAGTATGCTTCACTGTGAGCCACTAAGGACGCGAACCATATCCGTGACAGCAAAATATTCTGGGTGTTCACGAAGATGAACATCAAAATGGGGATTAACCACAAGCCACAGTTATCACCCACTATCTACAATAGCCTGCAAAGTTTCACATATTTTAAAGTGGACTTTCATCACATATACCTCAGGGCGTGCAAGGACCCTGCAAAGAAGTAGAAGGAACTGCCTTATATGGCCATAGAGGATGTGATTTTCTATGTACTTGAGACATGGTCGCTGGAGTGGTGCACTCCAAACATCTCTACGCTGGAAAAGTCTGTTGTGCAGAAAAAGAAGGAGGTGGCAAAAATGCATGTGGTGCAGTTGGCAAAAAATAGAAGGAAAGAAGAAGCAGCAGCAAAAGTGAAAGAGGCACGGGACTCTGCGTCATTGGAAAAACAGAAAAAGGTTGCAGTAGAAGCAGCAAAAAAGGCAGCAGAGAAGGAGCTTGAGGGCCAGATGTCGCCTTTGCTTGAGCAGGAGTAGGAAATGGAAACAGAGGTAGAAGATCGTGGTGCAGACCCACAGACAGCATCGACACTATTAAAGTGCTAGCAGCTAAGCAAGAGGATGGGGTCACGCAAGAAGGTAAAAGCATTGAAGCTGTATATCAACCGATCACCCTTACTTAGGGGGATCTGCATGATATAGGCAAGATGGTGCAACACATCACCACAAAGGCCCTCTAGAATTTTGTGGAGGAGAATCAGATTGTGTTGGGGGTCGTCTAAGCACATATTCAGGAGTTGTAGGTGCACGCTCCTCAGGCTGGTACTCTCTTGACCAACCTCGAAATAGGGATAATTGCAACTGAGGAAATGTTGTGTGCTCGTACGACGAACACAATAGCGCTGCCACAAGGGGCTCTAGTTATAGAAAATGAGGCCAACAGGCCTACGGTCAATACATTGAAAGGTATAAGGATCAACATGGATGCTCTCCTGCAGGAGTATATGTTCTGCAGGATGGAATTACTGCAGAACTGCAGGCTAGGGAGAGCTGCGCATTGTAGGTGTTGAGTGAGAAGAAGATCAACATGGGGAAGTTGAGATTGTAGTGCGATGAGGTTGTGTCTTAAAACAGGCAGATGGTGCAGGTACTAGAAGAAGCTTGCCAGATGGTCCCTGAGCTAGCCATCCCAATAGAAGCACCAATAGAAGCACTAGCAGAGGCGTGCATGTAGAAATTAGGAGCAGGGGTGAGTGAGGCGCGAGAATAAATGTCCAACGTTCAGCTGGAGCTAAACCTTTAGATCACAAAGATGTGGTTGAAGGCAGATCCTTCAACTCCTCTAGAGGTAAGGGAACAATGTGCCAATTCCATTACATCAAGGCTGGAGGAGATCAGTAGTGCAATAAGGGACTGGACTAGAATGTTGAAAGAATCATTTGAGGTCCTCACAAATCTATAGGAGGACCCAAACATTTAAGGCTTGGAAACAGAGGCACGTGAGCTACAATAGCAATATGACAATGTCAAGGGGACCGATTGGACGCAACGCGACACAAAGAAGCAATTTTGAAGGCGCATGTTGAGCCCTGGATCGATGAGGCCTTCATAATCACAACAACAATTGAAGGAAAGCTTGCGCAGATGTAGGGGATGTAGGAACATATACAGGGGAGTAGTTCTGACACCGCAGTCTTGGAACAACGCATATAAGATATACAATAGGTAGCCACTTAGTGAAATTCCGACCTTGCAGTAGTTCGTGCAAAGTTGGGAGGTCTTTGTGCCAAGATCTCCGCATTGATAGAGTGACTCGAGGGCAAGTCACGATGTTTGTGTTGGGGGCTTGTTGGGCGTGGGATCCCACTAAGGAAAGTTTTGGGGCTTAAAGCCCAAGTTTTGACTAAGTCCATTGTAAAGACTCTGTGATTTGTGGGCGCGGAGGACGAAGTGGTAATAGAGTCATAGGGCTGTCTGCCCTTACTTTTGTAAATGTAGTGTCGGTTTGAAGAGATCTACCCACGGTCCACAGACCATGGGATTGTATAAATAGTGTGAAGCTCTAAGTGTAAAGAGACATCATCATCTAAGGATAGAAGAAATCAATTAAGTAGTCAGTCGAAGTGTAGAGTTGTGTCTTTGGGTTGTAGAGTAGGAGAAGGCTCTACAGTTGAGTGCGGAGAGGCCTAGTAGTCTGCAACTTAACATGTGGACCCCTACAGCTGAGTGTGCATGGCAGGTTGAGTCTGTAACCATTGGAAGCATTAATAAAGAGAAGTTTTACCATATTTCTGTGTATCTTTTCCTATTTTATGCATTAGTGGGTATGCATTGCAAGTTTACTATTTATTTACTATGTGAACTTATTTTAATGTGCTGCATAATTAAATGTAATATAAGGTATCTGTTTACGTGAAGATAACTAATTGCTATAAGAACATAAGTAAGATTTTTGGTGTGACTTGGGGAGATAGCGCAGATCGTTGCTCCAGTAGTGTGGAAGCCCCATAGTCCCTAGTTAAGGATGCACAATGGCTAATATAATAGGGCACGAAGGTCCCGTAGGTCAGGGAAGTGCATGAAGTAACCTGCACAAAGGTATTCATAATTGGTCTAAATCAAACCCCCAAACATCTCAAGGGCACGGAAACCTGGTTCTAGCATCTCCCCATACTACTTTGGGTGAGACCTCAGTCCGCGCTTCGTGGACTGTTGCCGAAAGGGCTAGTAGTATAGGGATTTCTTTGGCTAATTAACTCTGAACCTAGGTCAGGTCCCAACAAACCAACATTCTCCCATTCTGGACTCCTCACCTGTTGTGAACGAGGATGAAGTTATTGATGGATTTCGTGTTATGCAACCAACCTACGCCATTATTCATGATGAGCGTGTGCAGGAATCTAAAGAAGAATTCGCGGTGAAGGATGAATCCCTTCCAGCTACACCTCATTCGTTTTATCCTGATATCCCTTGTGATTCTACCACTACTAATTTCCCTTGTGAAAACCCGTTTTCAGATGTTTCTACTTCCGATAATTCATGGGACACGTCAAATGTTAGTCTGTCATTATAGTGTGGAGAGGACACATCTTCCTTGAAAAATGCATCCAATCTGTCATCTATATTTTCTAAAAATAGAGAGGGTGAACATACTTGCTTCTCATTTACCCCTCTACTTGATTCATCAAATCATGAGGATGCCAACAAACATCCTGAATTTTCTGATCTGGGTTGTCATGATCTATCCACTTTCTCATCTGATCACGATGTTGATTAAATTGTTGTTAATCTATCCAAGGCACTGGTCTACGATGATCTATTTGTCATCAAGGTCAAAACCCCATAGAATATTGAGGTACTTGAGCTCGAGCTGATGGTTATGTCAGGCCCTTGCTATCCAGAGGTTGGTTTTACTTTCATTTAGGAAATTGTCAAAACACTCAAGGCTCCTCATCACTCTCTTCTTTGCATTGAAGATCAACCAAACACCTAGATTACGCTTCCTCCACTTGGACTACATGATCCCATCGCTCATGCATTGGAGGAATATTACACAACAAGCACACATGTACAACATAAGTGTCTACCTTTCTCATGTTTTCTTGCTTGTCACAGTCAAGAGAATGTATACACTCGACATTTGCGCATAGTGTAGCACAACACTATGGCAAGTCCACAGTGTGCATGTCATGCGCTTTCACTCATTTTTGTTCTATGGACGCTTTTAAACTTAGAGTGTGCTTGTCTTCATTGTTACATATTTCTTGCTTTCTGGTTCATGCAACTGTCTTTCTCATGAACCATGCCTTCACCAACATGGTTCTACCAATGTGCCAGTGGCTGCATTGGAAATATCACTTCGCGTGAGATGACCCATGCACTATTAGCTTAGGAGTAGGAGTAGTTATTGCTTTTGAGTTGTTTGCTTGCATGCATGTTTGCTTGTTTCCTTGTGTGTTTGTTCACATTCTTGTTTGTTTTCTTACTCGCTTTTCTTCCGCATTTTCTTCTGTTTTTTGCTTTTCTTTGTTGTTTTTTCACTTATTTTGTTCGTAGCTTAGTTTCACATGAAACCACGTATGACTCTTGAAACAAGTTGGGTAAAGTACAAGAGGGCTTGTGCAGTTATCACTACTTGGTTATCTGTCATCTTGCCTCTGTATGAAGAACTTATTACTTTTAGTCCATGATACGTCAAAGGAAAATACGCACTTTTTGAAGTGAACCTTGGTGAAAACATAACACTTGTGCGCTAATTAGTATCACCTACTCTAGTCAGTTGTTTTTGGGTTAACCCTTTTGAGCTCAGTCAAGTAGAGTAAGGTTAGGGGGGAAACCTTAACAGGCACTCTAGAGGTACAATAAACTACTTCTCTGTAGGAACAACCCCTTCTGCTCTCAATAAGTTGGGATGCCTCTTCCACCTATGAAATGAATAAGTGCTATACATAGTTATGAAGATGAAAAATGAAAAAATGAAAAATTGAAAAAATTTTGCAAAAAAATGAAAATGAATAAGGCAAAAGAAGAGAAGGGCTTCCTATGCAGAGAGGTGATGCAAGTAACTCCACTAGGGTATTGACCAAGCTCGCTGGTAGTGGAGCCATGCTTGTGTTCCTATGTGACTCCGTCGGGGTATTGTCCAAGCTAGCTGGTAGTGGAGCAACACGAGACATGAAACTAAGACTCTGATGACTATACTTCTTGGTCACCAATATACTCCTCAACACCAATCAAAACAACTGTGTTGCCTTGTTTTGAAATGTGTGTCAATCAACCAAGAGCTTGGCATATGCTACATCTCACAATAAAGATACTGTGGAAACCAAGAGGAGCTAAGAATTGAACAATACTTCTGGAGATGTTAGACTTTCTTTTCACGAGCAAGGTCCATTCAAAGAGCTAGAGTTCTACCAGTGTGTCGCCAAGTGTTGTAGCGGTTACAACCACCCTCCAAAATTTTTCCTTATCTTTGTTTTGGAGCCTCCCTACCAACCTTCACAACAACATGTCTTGCTTCATCAAGTACACAAGCTTTAGTGTTTTTCTTGCTCAAAGGTAGCCTATCAATCAAACCTTGATGCATTCTCCTCACAAGCTATTCATCCAAACTTGGTCCAGCAGTAGACTGAGCAGCTCCTTCAATAATTTGTACAAATTTGGAGGGAAACCAACCTTCCTATCAGAAATTGCACAATCCTCACTGACAACCTTTTGGGCCCCATAATTCCACAATTATGTTAAGCAAGATTCACCTAGAAAATTGTACAACCCTTCCCAGATGGGTTGCCCAGCCCATAATTTGTACAAATCTAGGTAGCAGCCAGCTGCTATGCCCATAAATTGAACAAATCATCTAAGCAGCCAATCTAACTCCCAACCATAAATGCTTATTTTCTCTCAGTAGTTGAGCAGCCTCTTGCATGTGCAACTATGTTGATTGGTTCCCTCCAGGACCAAGTAAAACAAATTTTCATGCATGGGCTACTTCTCGCAAAGTAGTATGCGAAGGCATCCTTTGTTTCAGGGACCTATGTTTCGCAGTTGAAGGTTACTTGCAAGGATCATTTCAGAAACCTCCCACCAGCTGTCGCTTTCCCTAGGTTTGTGGCATGCGCATGACAATCTCGATTTTATCAAAACTCATCAAACAGACACTGCAAATCTCATTCCTCACATCAACCTTACATCTTTGACATCCCACATCACATCTAGGAGTTGTTGGCACATTCAACATAGTTGTTTTGTGGTAAGCCTTCTTTCCATGTCTTGTGTTGCTTTTTTGGTGCATTTTGTGTTTGGATTTGTATGAATGTTGTCTGCTTGATTTTAGTGAGTGATTTCTGTCATGTTGATACATAATATCTTATAGTAGCACCATTTTAGTTTTTGTTTCTATCTCACTATTGTCACATGCATGAAATTTTTTTGCACGAACAATCACTGATTTGGAGACTCGCTTCACCCACACGCATGTTAATTTGTTTACTGAATATTTCATTCAGTGTTTGCATGCACAATAATCACTTCTTCTTTCACTTAGTGCCACCATGAATTCACTTCCACATTTGCTTTCAGTTGCCTGTCGGTGAGTCTAGCCAACCTTGGCCTGAACTCTACCTTCACTGAGATAACATTGCGCAATCTAGGGAAGGAAGGCTCTTTATTCCTCTCCAGAAATGCAAATTTCTACCGAGGAAATTTCCTTTGGGATTGTTTTGTGCATTTCTGAGGGATAGGAACTATTGGGCCAGAAAATTGTGCAATGCAATCACAGAGCCTGCAGCTATTTCCAGCTGAGATTGTGCATTGTACAATTCCAACTATCAGTAGCCAGATTGGACTATACATTGCGCAGTTCCAATAGTCATTCAACCTTCCAGTAGACCAAAATATGCCTTGTGCAGTCTTGGCAGTCAGTCTCCTGACTTTCAAGTGGAAATTGTGCGACCTTCATGATCAGTCACCTAGGTATGTTGCAAGTCAGTTCTCAAGTTCCGTTTGGTTTTCGATTGATAGATTGCTTTCCATGAGTGTTGCCATGTCTCTAGGTATCGTAGATGTTCATCCGCATCTCAGTAGTAAAGGTACAATGGTTTCAGGGAGCAGAGATGAAGATACTATTCAGAGCACACTTGGGGATGTAGTTGATCAAGTGTCTATGAACTTGCCTACCCATGAAGACATCAAGTTGTTCGTAGACAAGGACATCAAGATATTATGGCAACAAAATCACAGCGAGCAACATCATGAACATCAGCTGAAGGCAGCATACCAGATGTAGGGAATGCGAGAGGAAGGTTGTTGACAACATAGAAGCGAAACAAAGTTGCAAGCTCAAGCAGATCCATTGATCATCAAAAGTAACTTTAGAGACTCAGGCTATGAGGTGACAATGAGACATGAAGATCACACAAAGACAAAGAGTGGAATAAATATAAAGTTGCATGTGTTGAAGCAACAAATCAAGGAAGAACATGACTTGCACATACAAGCGAATGAGTTGCAACAAGAATAGGAACATTAGGGGGCGCAACATGCACTCATGGATGAAACTGTGCCCGTAAAAGTTCTAGATCCATCCCAGAAGCTGGCACAGAGCAGCCATGGTGAGCAGTGTTGTTGATCGCATGTCAGGGATTCAACAACATGCATGTCATTGTGTGCACACATGCGATCCAACCCATTCAGCACACTTACCATGGCGAATACAAGAATCAAGTCCGAATGGAGTTGAACATGTAGTTGACAGTTGATGTACATGACCACCAACACACATTGGAAGATCATCAGGAACACTATGCATCAGTGTGTTGCTAGTTCGACCGCACCCAAGAAGACCATGCAAAAGTTAGCAGACAAGTTGGATGGAGGAGCCACGCCAATGCACTAGATGCAACGGAGGCAAGAGTTTGCTTCAACAAGATGTCACCATGGAGGGTATGCACACCATCACAAATGACAAAGCTTGGCACCAACTCACCACCTTCACCATCCCAAGCATGTCAAAGAGTTGCTCTCACCACAATGGACCGAGTGTCAGTGATGTCTTACATGGCTTTCTCAAGACATTTTGTCTCACATGAGCATATGTGCATTTTAATGTAACATCTTTTCAAGTGGAAGTTCAAGTGTCATTAGTTGGATGAAACAACCATAGATTAGATGAAGAGTCATGAGGGTAGACGAACTGTCACAAAGGGGAATGTCAAGGGTCACCCCACCTTTTACTATAAATAGAACTTAATAACTCATTGTAAAGCCTTTTGGCCAGCCAAGGTTCTGATAAGACTATCTTGGAGAGAGCATGGATAGTATTGTAAGGAGCCTTGACTTCTCCACCGCGTAGAGCTCGTACATCTCTTTGGAGGAGTAGGTGGTTGTGGCTGTAACATTCCACTATTGGAACTAGTGGTTGGACATGGATGTATTGTATGACTAGAACTTACACTTCTTAATATAACAAGAGGAAACACGTTTCATGCATATGTTGTATTGTATTCTATGCTATCTGGTTTACTCTAAATGATATATGTATTGGTTTCCTTATGCATGCATGTAGAGAATATTCTGTATAAGTATGTATAAATATTTTTGAAATGTGTTGTTGGTTTAACCATCACTTTGGCTTGCCTACTAACTTGCCTTCCATGTTATGATGTATCTTTGCTCGTGTGTTCCCTTCCATGCCGAGTGTTATTACAGGTTTCCAAGGGGCGCACTCATATCAACCCCCATGTGTTAGAACCTCTCATGCACCTTCCTTGACTCATTGCAGCTATCACACCCTTGCTACCAACAGAGTTATCTTACTTGCCTCTGTGCGAAATCGTGGTGAATACATTACCATACGACCCACTGCTGGGACTCCTACACCACACTGTAAAAGGTCTAATTGGGACTTCTTATCGGCGAGATCCCCTTACAAGTTGGCAGGTCCATTACTGTCAACACAAGGGAAGCCGTTTGTTTGTCCCTTAGTACCACATTTTCTGTTATCCCTGGTGTCAGCCCATCAGTCATATTACTATTTTCCCTCGTGCTTTAGTTGAGGATCCTCATTGCCTCACCTATCGTGGGCTCTATTCTATCGACATCAGCTCATTTATTTTAGAAGAATGACCTAGATGGTAGTGTATCTTGGTTCGAATTCCGATTCTTGTTCGATGCCTTGGATTGAGCATAGGGACTCATTATGGCCCTTTGACTTGATGGCTTCATGTTTGTGATTCATACACTTGATGGTCCAATGATGCAACAAATTGTACCATTGATTCCTGAGTGTATGTGAGATGTTTCAGACCTCATGAGGGGGTGGCCCTTTAGGTAGCCCTCACATGCTCGGATGCATTCCTATTATGCTACAGCCTCAGATGCAGTTCCAGAGAGTTGATAGGGCCAGTTCCTACCGATTGCAGTGTTCATAGCATGCACATCTCCTACAGATGATCCATATACTTTTACAGAGCCCTTCCTTATTCAGGAGGGCCTATCTGGTTGTTCTACCCTCTCTCCCACCCATTTTTTGAGGGAAGGAACCTTTTTATCTCATGTACTCAGATATTATTGTATTCCATCCTGGCTCATGTTTTTCCAGGTGCACTATATATATGGGACCCATTGTATTATTTTCTAGCTCTGTTATGCCAGAATTTCATGTACCATTCAACATATACTTCATTTCTTTGTTTTATATCTCTGGGTGAGCCATTAGTTTGGTACTAAGTTATCTCGACGGGTATGGGTATGCCTCCCCTACCTCATTGAGGTCTGGTACCACAACATAAAAGGAAACTTGCATTAGTCTCACCCCCTCTGTCCCTATCCTCTTTCAATTCAACTTTCTTTGTCTCCCTCTCTCTCTCTCTTTGACTCCCATGTATTTCCTAGTGATTGTGTTTGTACAACGTAATTCGGTCATATGTTTTCCTCCTAACACTCGTATGTTGGGGGGTAATATGTTATCACCAAAAAATTGATCATCTAACCTAATTTACTAGATGGATCGAAGTACACCATGTAAATCTAATTTTACCATAGTAAAATTGCTTTCACTGTGAGAAATTACTTAATAAACCACCTTTGTTAAGTAATCTGTAGTTAAACCCATGAAGAATAATTAACTAAATCACTATTTATTTGATTTTCTTCTAGGAAAAATTAATTAAACCATTGTTCAATTATTATTCCTTATCATATTTGACCCAATCATGAAAAGTAAACAGATAAATCATTAATTATCTTATTTTTCTCTAAGAATAAAAATTAATCACTAATTAATTATTATTCTTTGTCAAATTTGACTAAATCTCTTAGGAATAATTAAATAAATCCTTATTTATTTAGTTATTATTCCTTAACTAATTCCTTTAGATGATAAATAAATCATTTATTTATTTATTATTTCTGAATAAATGTTTAAATACTTTTTCCCTCCTAAACAAATATAATAAAATGTCTAAGAATAATTAATAAATCACTAATTAATTATTATTCTTTTGTCAAATTTGACTAAATCCTTTAGGAATAATTAAATAAATCCTTATTTATTTATTATTTCTAAATAAATGTTTAAATAATTTTTCCCTCCTAAACAAATATAATAAAATATTCCAGGTGGTTATTCCAAGAATGAGATCAATGATCCAAATGGAAAATGACATCAACCCATGAAATTTACCCATGGTATTGTAAGTGGCATCCACCCATGGTATTGTGACATCCACCCATGGTATTCATTCACCCATGGAATTTACCTGTGGTATTGTAACCGAAAAATACTATAAGTAACAAGTCGCATTTTGTAGAAGGACAGTTTATCCACCACAAAGTAGGTTTTACAGTTAGTCTCCATTTTAAGAAAAATTTTCTTTTTGGTTTTACTTATTGGGCATTCTCCTCTTTTTCTTTTGGTGTTTCAATTTTTCAGATCTTGGGGGCCTCTCTGCCAAAATCCATTTCAATCTTTTAGATCTTGGGGGCCTCCGTCCAAGATCTAGATCAATGGTATCAGAGCAGGTTATGATTCCATGGGAATGAGGGTTTGATGCATATTTCAGTTCCAAATTTTGAAGCAATATTCAACAAACTTCAGGCATGTGTTACGTCTACCATAAAGCATTTTTTTGGGTCAAGCGGGAAGAATTTTTCCTTTTCATTTTTTTGCAGGAATTCTTTTGGGCGGCGAGTTTGTAGATCATATATGAAATTTTTGGTGCAAAATTTACAAAAAAAAAATAACAGATCTAGATTTCTTGTGAAAATACCCAAATTGAAAAAAAAAATTAGATGAATCAGAGTTCGGATGAGGGAGATATCGCTGATTTAAAATCAGCTATGTTGTAGAAATGTTCTGATGAAAATTCGTGGACAATGACTCTGTTGTAATTTTTGCAATTTTGGTGTAGAATTTTAGAAAAGTGATTGTAGATCTGAGCTCCTATCAAAAAATCACTCAATTTAAAAAAATTGAGTCGAATCGGAGTTCAGATATGGGATATATCGCTTATTTAAAATCAACTGTTTTTTCAGAATTTTTGTGACGGCGGAAAAGTTGTAGCGCATATCTGAGATTCTAGAGTGTCCAAATAAGGATTTCCAACACATGGAAATATGTAAAATGGTCCTTCTATTTCCAAAAATAGGTTATAGTAAATATTTTTAGTTTCTTGACCGAGTTATGTCCATTTTAATTCTAGAGCAGCATTCAGAGCGGGTTCCCTTTGGAGACTTGCCCTCCCACCTCACTTTATTAGGCACTTGCTTGAAATTCATCAGTTTCAACATAGCAACATTCGGCTTGGGTTCTTTGGAGATGTGCCCTCCCACCGCAGGCTATGTAGGCACCTTATACTTCATCAACAACCAACATCACGGTTATGGGTCAACCGCACAAAACCCTTGTCATCGAAGTCCATTTGCTAGCCTGCATACTATTTCGCATCACAGTTGGTCACAAGCATTACATGGTATCTCTATCCTTGGATTTTCGTTTGTCATGGTTATGGGTCATCCACAAACCCACACTTCATCGAAGTCCATTTGCTAGGCTGCACACTATCAGTATCACAATTGGTCACAAACATTATAGGGTATATCTATCCTCGGATCTTCATTCATCATGGTTATAGGTTAACCACATAAAACCATTCTCTTCATTGGCTCTTCATATTCAACAAAGGCTCCATAGGAGGGAAATTCATGCAATGAAGACCATTTCTTATTAAGGAGGGAGGAATGATCCGAATGGAAAATGGCATTAACCCATGGTATTCATGTTGGAAATAATACTGAGAGGGGGGGTGAATCAGTATTATCAAATTCTTTTCAATATGCCTTCATTAATTTATTGATCATTAACTTGTGTATAATAATGAGCATGAAACAAAAAAAAAACAGATAGTCACACCAAAGAACACCAAATATAAGGTGGAAACCCAATGTGGGTGAAAACCACCTGCTGCAATATGTCTCTATCTTCTTTCGATTAGAAACCTATTTTACAATGATTTTGTACTGGTGCAGTCCTTTACCAGTACGCAGGCTGCAACCTACAGAGAGCTACAACTCTCTCTCTCGTTTTCCAATCACTCCTAGAAGGGAGCTACAACCCCCTACTTCTTTTCTTTCAAGGACCACTTTTCATAAATTTTCAAACTGGATCCAAGAATATCAAATAATCATCAAGTACATGTAAATCATCAAAACTCCTTATACAATCAACCAAGAATCACCCAGCTTCTCAGAATGCTATAAAAAGAAAGATAGTACTAGAAATATAAACCCAGAACTCTGCTGCAATAGATAAAAGAAAATCAACAATTATTTCAAGATAAAACCGGACCTTCACCAACAGGGGCCTGCGTATATCCGCAGCTCTTCTGAGACTGAACTACGCAGATCCGCACTGGTTGTTGTTCTGCTCTGCGAACTTTTCTTCAGATCCGCACCTTCACTTCTGACTTTCTGCATAAACCTGCATTTTTCCTTCTTCTCGGTTGCGTACCTCGCACTTCGTCCTTTTCTGCGCTGCGTGTGCTCCGCACTGTGCCCTCTACTGTACTGCATACCCCGCACTGTGCCTTTAAATGCGCTGCGTACCCACGCACTGCGCCTTTGACTGCGCTACATACCCATGCACTGCACCTTCGGATCGCCTGCGGACTTCTGATTAGGGCCAAATTTTCAGTATACCAATGTGCCATGGTCAGTCAGATCCACAGATCTGTTCATGTGCCTGAGAGATCACGACATGCCAATAGATTCACCTTAAGTTAAGTTATCTCCTTGAATTAGATCTAGCTTTTAAAATCAATCACCCAAAATTTCAGATCTTAAGATATTCAATTGAAAGATACTTAAAACCAAGTGATCTCCTTCCCTATTTATAGACAAGCCCTTATTCACACCATGGGACAAAACCATCAATAAAAAATACAAGGGATCCAAACTGGGGCTAAAATAGATCCTATACCACGGGCCAAAACCATAGCATCAGAAAAAGGCGGGCTAAATACCATGAGCCAAACATAAGAAACCCCATGTGAGCGCACTTCACTGCCTTGAAGTGTGTGCACTGGAGTCCGCACCTTCTGAACGGGTAACCTGCGGGTATGACTGCACCTCCTGCATGGTGAACCTGCGGGTCCGCACCTTTTGAACCATTCACCTGCAATCCTCTTAATTTCCATCATTTTGAGAGCCTGAACAAACCATTGCCACTTGAGTGAGTTGCCATCAAGTACAACACCTGTATCATAGAGCCATACCAGAATCATAATGCCAACAATTCATCCACCCATGGAATTTACCCATGGTATTGTAAGTGGCATCCACCCTTGGTAGTTATCGACCAATGGTATTGTAAGTGGCATCCACCCTTGTTAGTTATCCACCCATGGTATTGTAAGTGTCACCCACCCATGGTATTCATTCAACCATGGTATTTTCCCATGGTATTGTGACATCCACCCATGGTATTCATTCACCCATGGAATTTACCCATGGTATTTTAACTGAAAAATACTATAAACAACAAGTCACATTTTGTAAAAGCACAATTTGTCTGCCATAATGTAGGTTTTATAGTTATTCTCGTTTTTAACAAACAATTTCTGTGGTTTTGTTTATTGGGCATTCTCCTCTTTTTCTTCTAGAATTTCAAAATTTTCAGATCTTAGGGGCCTTGTGATAAAGGAAAGTGTTTCCTCTAAGGACAAAGGCAACCCCTCTAGCCCTAGAGTGGGTCTATTCACAGTAAAGAAAAAGCAACAATCGATTCCCTTAAATAGTTATTGTTGGAAGCCTACCTCAAACTGGTGGTTGATGAAGTTTCTGTTGCATTGCTCCAGCTTCTATTTCTTTCTCCTCAATGAGCAATCAACCTGAAACACTGCAAGAAATAACAGAGCACATAACCGAGAACAACAATGATCTATTTACTTATAAAGTCAAGAAATCATAAGCTATCAAGTAAATTGTACACAAGATATAGGAAATCATCATTGGTTGTATTAAAATGAATCAAAATCAAATCTTACAACCAAGTCTTGACATCACAAGCCTTCTCGGAGGGTCCAGCTAGTATGTTTCTTCAAGCATTCACTCTCAAGAATGGGTCTCCCAATAGGACAATAGCTCTCTCTCTCTATCAAGCGCTTATTCAAAGTTAAGATACTCCACAACCTCTTATAAAACTATTAGCAATCCCACACTTGCCACACTCACACCAAAGCTATCTACTTAGTTTCAAACCAAACTCAAAACTAGCAAGCATTAATTCTTGAACTAAAGAACTAGTAGACCATAGCAACTGTGAGTGATTTTATAGGAGAAGGAGTCTCCATGAAATGAGGGAGAGGGAGCTTATCCTCAAGGGAGGTTGCACAAGAGGCGGAACCACCATCCAAGAGGAGGAAAAGCGACCCAACCTGACCCAACAACTAGCTCTAGAAACACCTAGAAGGCCGACTGTTTGAACAAATTCACCAAATCTGGGTCGTCGCAAGTCATGAACTAAGGATCGATCATGACATTGTAAGGAGGTAATGTGTTTAGATGAATTGTTACTGTAAATAGTAGAGAGCTTTGCGCCGAGCCCTAAAATTCGACCGTAGTAGGAAATAGGTGTACACCTGTGACGATGTTGCAATGATACAGTTCATGATAGGGAATTGCCGCAGATGTTAAGGGTTTACTAGCGACGATGCAGAAACTTAGGCAAACAGGGTCAATCTTCAACATTAGAGAGCACTTGCTTAATATTCTTGCATAAGTGGGAAGATATGGACATGTCTATTTGATACATGACACAACAAAGAGACTGAGATGAACACGGTGACAAATTACTGTGTAACAGATGCCCCGTAAAGCACGAAGCTCGAGAGAGTGGGAGGGGTGAAATGATTTACGAAACCATGACCAAACTGGAAGACCACCTTGAAGAACCTGTAGGGACAAGTACAACTGATATATCTGATAGTGAAATACATGTAGTCTAGGCATGAGTACAACCATCCAGAAGACATATGAAACTTCATCTGTGGTATGGACGCAGCCACCTAGTTGATAAGACCATTTCAATGGTAAAGGTATGGTCGTAGCCATCCATGAAGACTCAGGCATGGTCGCAGCCATCCAATCAAAGAGTCATGTATGTAATCACAAACCAATCCACGCAACCCAAAAATATGTAATTTTAGTCTGGGGTCTTGAAACCCTAACCGATCTTAGTACAAATTCTAGCATGCGAACAAATGTGCTGAAGTTGATAGAAAGTCGCTTGATTACCAGTCAATAATGAAAACTATTAACAAGCTCGAGAGAATCCACCAATAATGCCAATGGATCTAAAGATACTACTAGCACAATCCACTAAGTGTAAAAAATGGGTTGAAGTTGAACATTTGTGGAATCACCCAATTGAATACCAATGATGAAAGTCTATCATCAGGCACGAAGAACTTGCCATTGAGGCATGCAAGCTACAAGGTACCGAAAGGGATCTCTAGATCAACCTCTTGGATAATGAGTTGGTGTCGACAGGAGATGATCCATTGTAGGAGGGCCATAATGTTTCCCCCATCAATGACACGAGAAAAGGAACAAGTGGTAGACGGAGAAACAGAGAATTAGAGGAGGAGGTAAGGGTGTAAACTACAGAAGGATTATACTCTTGAACATATCAGTGACACGACTTCAGAATGCGGCAACATTTTGGTATCAAGGGATCGGAGGTCTGATAGAGACAACATGGATCATATGGAATGAGGCAAAAATGGCAACCCACAACCCTGGAAGCCTAATGACGATGTGAGGATATCCCAACCTAATGAGAAGCAAAAGTGTCGATGTTCAAGAGTGACTAGCTACCGTAGGTAACCAATGACGACTTCCAAATTTACCCCCACCATTGCTGGGGAGTACCCCAATTATTTTTGAAAAACAAGCTTGAAGGGGATAGCATATGCTTGTGATATAAGTTTGACCTTCGAACGAATCCAACCTAGTAATAGTTTAACGAGCCCTAGGGAGGAGAAGCTCTAGCCTTGTCTTGGTGACGAGTCCAATGTTGTCAGCGTTTAATGGGTCCAACATAGGTAAAACTTAGAGCCTTTTTCATGTTTAAAGAGTTTGAAAAAGACACGGAAAAGAAAACTCCAGGGGGTCCTTTTTCATAAATTTGTGTCCCTTGAGCCAGAAAAAGTAGAAAACAATACCCGAGAGAACTGCTTGACCATTATGACCAAGGAGCACTTTTCGTAATTAGTGTTCCTTATCTGAAAAAGTAAAAAAACAATTGGAGACACGACGTTTCATAACCAAAATCAAACGTGAAACGACAAAATCCCGACCATCTTTTTGCATTTATACAGTTGGAAAAGAGCTGAAAGTGAACCGCCTTTTTATTCCGTTTAACGAGTCAAAAAGGAAAACTCGACAATCTTTTTGTCTTTAAAAAGTCAGAAAAGAGCTTAAAGAAGACTTGTCCTAAAGGAACGAGTGGTATAAAGGGTAGCAACGGGTTCCGAAAATGGTGGAACTGCTCAAAATATATAATGGTCAAGAGGTTGGCTAATAAAACTACTCATCATTGCGGTCCCTAAGGAAAGGAAAAACAACTAAGTGAAAGAATATGATCAGCCAAAGAGATGGTGGCGATGGGATGAAACAACCAAGGCTCATCTGGCAGAATTTAGCAGAAAAAAATGACAATCACGAGGTGTAAATTGGGTATGGGTTCATTTTTACACAAGCTTGAACCATGGAGAACTATACTTGTATTCAGTTTAATGTTTACACAAGCTTGAAATGAAAAACTATGCTTGTTATAAGTTCGCATGCCCCTAGCATAATAAAGCAAATCGAGGTACATGCCCCCCAAGCTTCATTGCATGCAACAGAGTGGATGGAATGAAGGTTCACTTTTGAGATCTTGGAAAGACTCGACTTGGATTTTATGAGATCTTAAGCAAAGACTCGTTTTGGAAAGGGAGTAGTTTATTTTTTTTAATGAGGTTGACACAGTAAAAGAACTATCCTCATAACCCTTGTTTCATTTTTTAATGAGGTTGACACAAGATCAAGAACTTTCCTCAAGACTCCTTGTTTCATTTTTTAACGAGCTTGACACAAGACAAGGAACTATGCTCCACGATCCTTGTTTCATTTTTTAACGAGGTTGACACAAGATCAAACTATCCTTGGACTACTCGATTCCTTTTTTTAACTAGCTTGACATAAGGTCGGGAACTGTGCTCACTACGCCTAGTTTCATTTGTTAGTGAGGTTGAGATGGGAACAAACTATCCTTGGGCCCTTGATTCATTTTTTAATGAGGTTGACACAAGATCAAAACTATCCTCAACACTCCTGTTCATAGGTCATACGAAAACAAGGGCTCTGAAGAGATCTTCACCAAATGGAAGAAGCACGCTCTGGGAGGAACACAAGCCATTAGACACCAATGGCAGATCAGGTTCCAATGCCCCCAGTACATGATGTATGAGACCATCTGTATGATCGCCAGTAGAGGCAAAGACAAAACGGGCAGCCACATAATTTACTTGTGGCAAGGAAGGTACTGTTTACAGATAAGAACCAATGGGGGATGACGGTGGTATAGGAGGCACTGGGTGACTAAAGAATGACAATTGATCAATAGTCACCATTCTTCCATCGTGCAAAAAACAAACCACACAGAAAAGTGAAGAAACAAGAGCTCCCATGGCATAAATATAATCACGGCCAAGGAGAAGACTGAAATCTAAAGCACCTTGAACAACCATCACATCTATATAGACAATTTTTTCTCCCAAAGTAACAAGAACTTCAGAAGGATCCCTAAAGGTTGACTAGTTTTGCTATCAAATGCCAACAGATTTTGCATGACCAACACAAGCTGTGGGGAGCCCAAAGCTTGTGAAGTAGTGAAAGGCATGAGGCTAACTGATGCACCTTCATCCAAGACAGTGCCAGGTACTACTTTATCATAGGTATGTACGGTAATCTGGAAAGGCACATAGGATGGAAGGTGGAAAGCAGTCAAGTGAATCCAGTCGAA
The DNA here is from genome assembly GCA_000404065.3 of Pinus taeda. NCBI lineage: Eukaryota > Viridiplantae > Streptophyta > Pinopsida > Pinales > Pinaceae > Pinus > Pinus taeda. Next base: position 159,538 of record APFE030873649.1, read on the forward strand.
GGAAATGACTGAACTACTTGGTGGGGGTATCATATGATTGCCCCCATCCTCTACAGGAACCAAAGAAGGTCTCTCTGAATCAGCTGGGATAGGAGGGTCTTTCTCAGACTCAGGAGAATTTGATGAGATGAGAAGAACATAAGCAGTATAATCATGATGTTCTTCGGGAACAGAGTGGACCACAAGTGGTGAACCCAAGTCGACACTCTTTCCGATAAATGGTTGGTTAGGAACAGGTGTGGCACAACCAAGCTTGGGGAGAGGAGGATAGATAAGAGAAGAATCTAAGTCAATCTCTTTGTCAAAAGGGAGAGGGTCTGAGGAGAGCCTCTGATAACCAATTGGAAGTGTAGGCAAAGAAGCTGTAAGACTTTCCAAAACAATGGAAGCTTTATCCATGAGCGGAAAAAGGTGAAGGGGATAGTTTCCTTCACAAAGCCTACAGGGTAATCGAATCTTCCCTTTCTTCTTACCGCTGCCAGTTTATAGGGTAGCATCATCATGAGCTTTAGAGGATGACGAGGGACGAGCCAGATCATGGGACCATACTTCTAAGACCCTAGGAATTCTAGGACAATCACGAAGAAGATGGTCACCCTTGCACAATTTACAACGAAACTTAACCTTCCGCGAAGGAGCAAAAGGTGTTCCAACTTGAGATGTACTCGGGGAAATAGTTGCATGGGTGGCCTCGCGCTTATTGGACTTCTTCTTCTTCTTCTTCTTCTTCTTCTTCGTAGTCTCCGAGCTACTAGATGTGGAACTTTCACCAGGCGAAGTGGGAGATGAAGATAAAGAAACATGGGAAGAAGGTGTAGGCCCAACCTTGGAATCGTCGTGTCGTGATTTAGACGAAGGAGATGGTGGAACATGAGTCATGAAACTAGGGACCACTAAGGTTGAAAACAACCAAATGGGAAAACCGATGATTAACCTAGGCAAAGACAATGTTGCCATGTACGAAGCACCGACATTTCCAAAAGAAGGAAATAGACCAGGGTTCCCATCTGGGGGAAGACCTTGGCCGGTAGACTCAAGGAATGTTTCCATTGGGAATGAGCCTAAAAAATACTCATATCGTAACCAAGGACTTGAATTGTTACCAAGAATATTTCATGGGCAGTAAATTTTATGATATAGAAACAAATCTTGACCTTTTCATGTTTGAAGAGTCAAGGAAAGGGACGAAAAGGTGACTCTATCTCTTTCGAGGTTTAATGAGCCTAAAAGGACAAGTGCTAAGATGGAAATTTTCTTTTAAGGAGTCAAAAAGGAATGAACGTGACTACTCTGGAGAACTAGGCAAAAGGTTAATCAGACAAACTGTAAAACTGCATATACACCTTGGTGATCAAATGAAAGAGAAATGACCAAGGACTTTCCATACGAAAATCAATCTTCCCGAATGTTGTGTTTGGTGCGTTATAGTTCACAAGGCAGCAAACATAGTTTCATATGGATGTAGGATGATAACCTAGTGGGGTCTCCTGATATATACTCGATGGTACTAGGAGCACAAGTCCGTACTAGCATCTATTGAGTCGCAGAAGGAGGAATCACCCAACCTTAAGTGAAAAAAATAGTGATTAGGTTTAACGATGCCGGAGCACATATCTAGCCTAGACCTCTAAATAATGTGCATTAAGTTCCAGTGCATTGTTAACTTCATTCAATTAATTTTAGAGTTGATCTTGAATTAGGTTTCAGATTTTAGGCCCTACCGTATGAATATGAAAAACCCTAGGATGCAACTACAATGAGTAAAGCATCAATCGTTTCGATGAACACCTACTTAAAGTAGGGTATAAAGTTCATTCCAAAGCAAACAAAAAAGAATGCAAACACTAAGAAACACAATGCATCAATACACTAATCTCACGATGCATTGATACTAGTAATGAAAGATTCAGAGTTCGCTTTTCAGTTTCTCAAACATGAAAATTTGAAATGCACATATACTTTCACTTTCGTATATCTTTTTTTTTGTAAGTAAGCATTTGTATTAAGAAACAAAAAATATTGTACAAAAGGACTACTCGGGCAAACTAAAGCCCGAAGCTTGGAAGAGAACAAGACATCTTGACCAAAGGACTTCCTACAGAGCCCCTCTGAAGAAAGGCAGCCGACAAGGATACACTATCCACCTCGCCCTCGAGGAGAAGACAAGAAGAGAGCAACGCTTAAACAAGAAGCAAACAGACTAGCTGGGAGGCGAGAGCACGGCAAGGGATTCTACCCAGCTTGAGGGGAATCCACAGTTCGGCCCTTTTTTCCTTTCTTCTTACCAACTTTGACCCATCCAAGTTTATCCGGCTTGGATGGAAAGAATTGCACACTGAGCTGGGTAGACGGGGAGACCTCCTTATCTGAGTCCGAAGGAGAGGTCTCAAGAGATCGCTTCTATGATAGCAGTGGGGTGGGAGACTCCTCAAGACCTGTATGGGGCGGGTCCTGTGCAAGCGAAGCATCCATCTCGTCCTCATTCACTTCCTCTTCATCTAAACTAGAGCTAAAATCATCCATGGGGGGTGGGTCACAAGGCTTCCAACTTTTGGATTTCGGTTTAGGAGCGCCCTTCTTCTTTTGGGCAGGAATCGCTGGACACGATCTATGAAGGTGCCCTGTGAGACGGCAATTTCTACAGCGGAACGCTGTGTTCTCGTAGTCCAGGGTCTGAGTCCAGTGGAAGTATCCAATTTTGAGAATGATCTGATCTGGTAAACCTTTGCTCATGTCTATTTCTGTGCAGATTCTGGCGAAGGTGTAGATGCCCTTTTCTCCTCTAGAAGTATCTGTAGCTAGATGGTGGCCTAGAGAGTTACCAATTCCCTCAAACACAGCAAAGTGCCATAAATGAACCGGGAGGTTGGGAAGTCTGACCAAGATGGGGAGCTTGGTAATAACAGCTGTAGAAGGATCAAAATCCGGGAACCAGGGGGTTAAGAAGAGACCCGCCGAGTCCCAAAACCAAGGGCCCCCAGTTAATGCTTTTTGATAATCCTCAATGTCAACAAAAACAACAATGAAGAAACCTTTAGAACAGAGAAGAACCTTGCAATTGTTGGTCCAGTTGGAGTGAACCCATTTGTAGAGATCTTCTGTGCGAGGCCATAGCCCATTGAACCTACAAATGATGCCAAATTCGGCAAACAGTTGGAGCTGCCTATCCATTGTTGGATGCATTATTTCAATGGAGGGGGTTTCCTCCATCTTGTCCACCAAGAAAGGTTTTGGAGCCTGGGCTGGTGAGGTGGATTCCTTGGGTTTCTGAGCATGGACAACATCTCTGTAAGAAAATGCTGCTGCTGAAGATGTATGTCCCACCGCTCCCCCTCTCAAACGAAGGGAGAGAATGATGGAAGCATTTCTTTGAATATCATAAAATGAAAGGGGCAAGAGATCTTCAAGCTGTTTACCTTTGAAGAGGAGCCTTTGAGAAGCAGAAGGAATCCCCGTCCTGAGGTACAGAGCTTGCTTGAGGTCTTGCACACGATCAGAAGAGCTCACCCACTGAAGCAAAGTTTTGACTGAGAGGAGTGCTAATAGGATCTGGAAAGACTCGGATTGCTTCGGCACCTGCTGTCCTCTGCAAGACTGAGACATGAGGATGCTGGAACAAGCACAGCCTACCAGGGGCCCAATCTATGCCTAATTTTTGTTTCCCTGCGCAGGGCAGCCGGCGATATTAGCCATTTGGAGTGGCTGGAGAACTCTGAAGCTTGCTGCCTCCTTCTTTGATGGGCCAAGCAAAGGCAGGACTATCATCCGCTGTTGTATCTCATGGAAGTTTCTTAGATATCTGCCCCAAGAGACCAGATCCCTGTGTGGTATTTCGTCGAACACTTGCCACGCATCCTCCCTGCGCAGGTCTTTTTCAAGAGATTTGCGACCAAGAAAACCTGGAAGCATTTTTATTTCCAGACTGCCACTGCCTTAGTGGTACTCAGCTGGAAGCTGTTTCAAAGAACAAGAGAGAAAAAAAGAAGCCCAGCATCCGGCCCCTGAGCAGTTCGGAGGAAAAGGAGCCGAGCCGGGGGGAAGTCTCAACAATAAAGCCGACACCAAACCCTCGAGCTGAGGGAGCGTCTGCTGAACCGCAGTCAGGAAGTGTTATTCAGTCGTGGCCATGAAGAAGGCCCTTTGGGGTTTTTGAAAAACGCCAACACGGAGGAGGCCGAGCTGGTGAAAAACGCTAGGTTTGAGTACTGCCTCTCCACCGGCAGAAACCTGTTCATGAACAGAGTAGCGCGGATCTAAAAGGAAAATGAGCCAGCCATCCACAGGAACAAGGCCTGGGAGGTGAGCCGCCGAAGGGGAGAGACGGGCCCTGTCTGCGCCAATCAGGGAAGCACTGGAGCGTTCAAAACCCCTAGCGCCATTTTTTAACCTTTTCATTTTTGTATATCAAATGAATGCAATCCTTTAAATTTTTTTGTTTTGTTTCGAGTTTAAAGAGACAAACAAGCAAGTGTGAACTTATCGATCTAAACAATTGTGATCCATGCTTGGTAGTGAAGAAATTGAATCAATATCAAAAATTGGTTCAACAATCGACACTAAAAATCAACCAGCAAGAAAACAAGCAACGAAAAAGCCTCAAGCAAATCAATAAGACGGTTGTGGATGAAAATTGGACAGAAAAGTAACCCAAGCAAACAGTTTCTCGATGAAACCTCAAAAGAGCTAGATCACATGGTCTAAAAACACAAGACTCACTCAATGAAACAAAAGAGGAAGTACCTTAACCAAAAGCAATCAAACAAGCTGATGGGAGAGAGGAAACAGTAGGGGATAAACAAGACTGGTGGATTCAGGAGGTAAAGTTGTAAAAAAAACTTTACAGGAATTGTCACAGGTGTTACACTGATAACTAGAGACGTCGTCGTAGGTGTTACACTGATAACTAGATACGTCGTCATAGGTGTTACACTGACAACTAGATAGCAGACACTAAAGTATACCTGTTTTCAGAGATGATCCGATTTCAGGAGTCGTCACGGGAATTAAACTAGCAACCCAATACGAAAGCCAAATAGTCGCAGGTATAAAGCTAGAACATTAGCGACGTCATCGTGACTATTAGTCTATATTCAACGACAATCTTACTTAAGAAAAATAAAAAGTAAAATCACCTAAATGACACTAGATAGATCTTCCAAATTGTCAGAAGGACTCCCAGAGTGACCTAGGTAAACCAAGAATTGAAGGTGCAACCCCAAAATTCAAGAGACACTAAATCAACAGACAAACAAGAAGAAAACATACAAAAGGCCTTCTCCGGTGGAGTCGCCAACCTAGCTTTGTACCCACGACTATTTGGCTTTCGTCTCACTTTTCTAGTTTAATTCCCATGAAGATTCCTGAAATTGGATCGTCTCTAAAAATGAGTTTACTTTAGTGACTAGTCTCTAGTTGTCAGTGTAACACCTACGACGACATCTCTAGTTGATAGTGTAACACCTACAACGACATCTCTAGTTGTTAGTCTAACACCTGAGATGAATCCTGTAAAGTTTTTTTTACAACTTTACCTCCTAAATCCACGAGTCTTGTTTATTCCCTGCAGTTTCCTCTCTCCCATCAGCTTGTTTTGATTTCTTTTGGTTAAGGTATTGTCTCTTTGGTTTCATTGAGCAAGTCTTGTGTTTTTAGATCGTGTGACCTATCTCTTTAGAGGTTTCATCAAGAAACCGTTTTCTTGGGTTACTTGTTTGTCCAAGGTTCATCCACAACTGTCTTATTGATTTGCTTGAGGCTTTTCTATTGCTTGTTTTCTTGCTAGTTGATTTTTAGTGTCGATTATTGAACCAATTGTTGATATTGATTCAATTTCTTCACTACCAAGCATAGATCACAATTGTTTGGATCGATCATTTCACACTTGCTTGTTTGTCTCTTTAAATTCAAAACAAAAAAAATTAAGGGATTGCATTCATTTGATATACGAAAGTGAAAGTATATGTGCATTTCAAATTTTCATGTTTGAGAAATTGAAAAGCGAATTATGAATCTTTAATTAGTAGTATTGATGCATCGTGATATTAGTGTATTGATGCATTGTGTTTTGTAGTGTTTGCATTCGCTTGTGTTTGCTTGAGAATGAACTTTCTACTGTCGTTTAAGTAGGTGTTCATCGAAACGATTGATGCTTTACTCATTGTAGTTGCATCCTAGGGTTTTTGATATACATATGGTAGGGCCTAAAATCTGAAACCTAATTCAAGATCAACTCTAAAATTAATTGAATGAAGTTAACAATGCATTGGAACTTAACACACATTATTTAGAGGTCTAGTCTAGAAACGTGCTCCAACGTCGTTAAACCTAATCACTATTGTTATCGCTTAAGGTTGGGTGATTCCTCCTTCTGTGACTCAATAGCTGCTAGTACGGACTTGTGGTCCTAGTACTGTCGAGTATATATTAGAAGACCCCAGTAGGTTATCATCCTACATCCATAGGAAGCTGTGTCTGCCACCTTGCGAATTGTAACGCACCGAACACAACATTTGGGAAGATTGACTGTCGTACGGAAAGTCCTTGGTCACTTCTCTTCATTTGATCACCAAGGTGTATATGCAGTTTTACAATTTGTCTCGTTAAATTTTTGCTTAGTTCTCCAGAGTAGCCACTTTCATTCCTTTTCAACTCCTTAAAAGAAAAGGTCCATCTGAACACTTTTCCTTTTAGGCTCATTAAACCTCGAAAGAGATAGAGTCACCTTTTAATCCCTTTTCTTGACTCTTGAAACATGAAAAGGTCAAGTTTTGTTCCTATGTCATAAAAGTTACTATGCACGAAATATTCCTGGTAACAGTTCGAGTTTTTGGTTACGATATGATTGTTTTTCAGGTTCCTTCCCGATGGCAACATTCCCCAAGTCTACTAGCCAAGGTCTTCCCCCAGATGGGAACCCTGGTCTGTTTCCTTCTTTTGGAAATGCCGATGCTCCGTACATGGCAACATTCTCTTTGCCTGGGTTACCCATCAGTTTGCCCATTTGGTTGTTTTCAACCTCGGTGGTCTCAAGTGTGATGAATCCTGTTCCACTGACTCCTTAGTCTAAATCATGACATGATGATTCCAAGGTTGAGCCTACGCCTTCTTCCCCTATTTCTTCATCTTCATCTCCCCCTTCTCCTGGTGAAAGTTACACATCTAATAACCAGGAGACTAAGAAGAAGAAGATGAAGAAGAAGTCCGATAAGCGTGAGGCCACTCGTGCAACTATTTCCCCCAGTACATCTCAAGTCGGAACACCTTTTGCTCCTTCGCGGAAGGTTAAGTTTCCTTGTAAATTGTGCAAGGGCGACCATCTTTTTCATGATTTTCCTGGCATTCTTAGGGTCTTAGAAGTATGGTCTCATGATCCGGCTCATCCCTCATCATCCTCTAAATCTCACGACGATGCTACCCTATCAACTAACAGTGGTAAGAAGAAAGGGAAGATTCGATTCCACTGTAGGCTATGTGAAGGCAACCATCCCCTTCACCTTTGTCCACTCATGGATACATCATTTTGGAAAGTCTTATAGCTTCTTCGACTCCACTTCCAGTTGGTTTTGAGAGGCTCTCCTCAGACCCTCTCCCTGTTGACGAAGACATTGACTTAGATTCTTCTCTTGTCCATCCTCCTCTCCCTGAGCCTGGCTGTGCCATGCTTGTTCCTGACCAACCATTGGTTGGAAAGAGTGTCGAATTGTGTTCACCACCTATGGTCCACTCAATTCCCGAAGAACATCATGATTATACTACTCATGTTCTTCTCATCTCGTCAGATTCTCCTGAGTCCGAGAACAAACCTCCTATCCCAGCTGATTAAGAGAGTCCTTCTTTAGTTCCTATAGAGCATGGGGGCAATCATATGATACCCCCACCAAGTAGTTTAGTCATTTCCTTCAACTGGAGTCACTTGATTGCTTTCTGCCTTCCATCCTATGTACCTTTCCAGATTATAGTACATGCCTATGAGAAAGCAGTACCTAGCACTGTCTTGGATGAAGGTGCGTCGGTTAGCCTCATGCCTTTCACTACTTGGAAAGCTTTGGGCTCCGCACAGCTTTTGTCGGTCATGCAAAATCTGTTGGAATTTGACGGTGGAACTAGTTAACCTTTAGGGATCCTTTCGAGTTCCTTGTTACTTTGGGAGAAAAAATTGTCTATATAGATTTGATGGTTGTCCAAGGTTCTTTAGATTTCAGTCTTCTCCTTGGCCATGATTATATTTGTGCCATGGGAGCTCTTGTTTCTCCACTTTTCCATGTGGTTTGTTTTCCGCATGAGGGAAGAATGGTGACTATCGATCAATTGTCATTCTTTAGTCACACGGTGCCTCTTGTACCACTGTCATCCCCCATTGGCTCTTATCCCCAAGCAGTACCTTCTTTGACATAGGTCAATTATGTGGCTATCCATTCTGTCTCTACCTGTATGGATGATCATGAAGATGGTCTCGTACATCATGTACTGGGGGCATTGGAACTCGATCTGCCATTGGTGTCTAATGACATGTGTTCCTCCTGGATCATGCTTCTTCCATCTGGTGAAGATCTCTTGGGAGCCATGTTTTTGTATGGCCTATGAACAAGAGTGTCGAGGATAGTTCTGATCTTGTGTCAACCTCATTAAAAAATGAAGCAAGGGCTGGAGGATAGTTTGTTCCCATCTCAACCTCAATAACATATGAAACTAGGCGTAGTGAGCACCGTTCCTGACCTTGTGTCAAGCTCGTTAAAAAATGAATCAAAGAGTTCGAGGATAGTTTGATCTTATGTGAACCTCGTTAAAATATGAAACAAGGATCATGGAGCATAGTTCCTTGTCTTGTGTCAAGCTCATTAAAAAATGAAACAAGGAGTCTTGAGGAAAGTTCTTAATCTTGTGTCAACCTCATTAAAAAATGAAACAAGGGTTATGAGGATAGTTCTTTTATTGTGTCAACCTCATTAAAATAATTAATCCACTCCCTTTATAAATCGAATCTTTTCTTAAGATCTCGTAAAGTCCAAGTCAAGTCTTTCCAAGATCTCGAAATTGAACCTTCATTCCATCCACTTCGTTGGATGCAATGAAGCTTAGGGGGCATGTAACTCGATTTTTCATTATTATGCTGGCGGCATGCAAACTTATAACAAGCACAGTTTTTAATTTCAAGCTTATGTAAACATGAAACTAAATCCAGCAGAGTTCTCCATGGTTCAAGCTTGTGTAAAAATGAACCCATACCCGATTTACACCTCATGATTGCCTTTCTTATCTGCTAAATTCTGCTAGATGAGCCTTGGTTGTTTCATTCCATTGCCACCATCTCTTTCGCCGATCATATGCTATCACTTGGTTTTTTTTCCTTTCCCGAGGGGCCGCAAAAATGAGTGGTTTTATTAGCTAGCCTCTTGACCATTATATGTTTTGAGCAGTTCCACCATTGCCGGAACTAGTTTCTACCCTTTATACCACTTGTTCCTCCAGGACGAGTCTCCTTTTAAGCTCTTTTCTAACTCATAAAAGATGAAACGATTCCTGATTTTTTCCCTTTTTACTCGTTAAATGGAATAAAAGACAGTCCACTTTTAGGTCTTTTTCTGATCGTATAAACATGAAATGTTCATCAGACTTTTGTCGTTTTGAGTTTGATACTGGTTATGAAATGACGTGTCTTTGATCGCTTTTTTACTTTTTTGGATTAGAGCCACGAATTATGAAAAGTACTGCTTGATCGTAATGATCAAGCAGTTCTCTCGGGTATTGTTTTCTACTTTTTTGGGCTCGAGGCATGCAAATTTACAAAAAAGGACCCCCCTAGAGTTTTCTTTTCCATGTCTTTTTCAAACTCTCTAAACATGAAAAATACTTTGAGTTTTACCTATGTCAGACTCGTTAAACCCTGACGACATTGGACTCGTCACCATGATGAGACTTGAGCTTCTCCTCCCTAGGCTCATTAAACTATTACTAGGTTGGATTCATCCAAACGTCGAACGTATATCACAAGCATATGCTATCCCCTTCAAGATTGTTTTTCAAAAATAATTGGGGTACTCGCCAACAATGGTGGGGGAAATTTGGAAGTCGGCATTGGTTACCTATGCCAGCTAGTCACTCTTGAACATCAACACTTTTGTTTCTCATTGGGTTGGGATATCCTCACATCGTCATTGGCCTTCTGGGGTTTTTTGGGTTGCCTTTTTGCCTCATTCCATCTAATCAATGTTGTCTCCGTGAGACCTTCGATCCCTTGGTACCAAAATGCTGTCTCATTCCAGAGTCATGTTGCCGATATGTTCAAGAGTATAATCCTTCTGTAGTTCATACCCTTACCTCCTCCTCTCATGCTCTGTTTCACGATTGACCACTTGTTCCTTATCTCGTGTTGCTGATGGGGGAAACATTATGGCCCTCCTGCAACAAATCGACTCTTGTCGACACTAGCTCATTATCCAGGAGGATGATCTAGAGATCCCTTTCGGTACTTAATGGCATGTTCTTCGCACATGATGATAGACTTTCATCACTACTCTTCGATTGGCTGATTCCATAAGTGTTTGACTTCAGACCAATTTTCACACTTAGTGGATTGTACTGGAAGTGCCTTGAGAGCCATTAGCATTATTGGTGGTTTCTCTCGCGCTTGTTAACGGTTTTCATTATTTATCGGTAATCAAGCGACTTTCTATCATGCTTGACTTTAGCACATTTGTTCGCATGCTAGAATTTGTACTAAGATCGGTTAGGGTTTAAGACCCTGAACTAAGATTGCATATGTTTGGGCTGCATGGATTGGTTCGTGATTACATAAATGACTCTTTGATTGGATGGTTGTGACCATACCTGAGTCTTCATGGATGGTTGCGACCATACCTTTATCATTATATATGGTCTTTTCAACTGGGTGGTTGTGTCCATACCACAAACCTAGTTTCATATGTCTTTTGGATGGCTACGACCATGCCTTTCACTATCAGAGATATCAGTTGTACTTGCGCTTGCAGGTTGTTTAAGGTGGTGTTCCAGTTTGGTCATGGTTTTGTAAAGCATTTCACCCCTCCCACTCTCTCGAGCTTCATGCTTTAGGGGGCATCTGTTACACAGTAATTTGTCACTGTCCTCATCTTAGTCCCTCTATTGTGTCATGTATCAAATAAACATGTCCATATCTTCCCACTCATGTAAGAAGATTAAGCAATTGCTCTCTAATGCTGAAGATTGACCCTATTTGACTATGTTTTTGCATTGTCTCTCCTAAACCCTCAACATTTGCGATGATTCCTTGTCATGAATTGTATCATTGCGATGTCATCACAGGCATACACCTATTTTCTGTGACGGTCGAATTTTAGGGCTCGGCGTGAGTCTTCCAGATTATTGTTGCAACGATTGGTCAAAATGCATTGCTCCCTTGTGATGACGTCACTAAGCCCTAGTTCATGACCCACAATGATCCAGATTTGGCAAATTTGTTCAAACAATCGGCCTTTTGGGTGTTTCTAGATCTGGTTGTTGGGTCAATTTGGGTCGCTTTTCCTCCTCTGGGATGGTGGTTCTACCTCTTGTGCAAAATCCCTTAAGGATAAGCTCCCTCTCCCTCATTTCATGGAGACTCCTTCTCCTATAAAGTCACTCACCATTGCTATGATCTGCTAGTTCTTTAGTTGGGAGCTGTTAATTTTGAGTTGGTTTGAACCAAAGTAGATAGCTTTGGTGTGACTGTGGCAAGTGTGAGATTGCTAATAGTTTGATAAGAGGTTGTGGAGTGCCTTAACCTTGCATTAGAACTTGTGAGTGAGAGAGAGATATCATCTATTTGGGAGACCCATTCTTGAGAGTGAATGTTTGAAGAAACATACTGACTGGACCCTCCAAGAAGGCTTGCAATGTTAAGACTTGGTTTTAAGCTTTGCTTTAGATTCATTTTAATACAATCAATGATGATTTCCTATATATTGTGTACAATTTACTTGATAGCTTATGATTTCTTGGCTTTATTAGTAAATAGACCATCATTGTTCTCAGTTACGTGCTCTGTTGTTTTCTTGTGGTGGTTCAGGTTGATTGCTCATTGAGGAGAAAGAAATGGAAGATGGAGCAATGCAACAGAAACTTCATCAACCACCGGTTTGAGGTAGGCTTCCAATGATGACTATTTAAGGAAATCGATTATTGTTTTGTCTTTGCTATGACTAGACCCACTCTAGGGCTAGAGGGGTTGCCTCTGTTTGTAGAGGGAACACTTTCGTTTTATTCTAGGTTCAATCCCTAGTGGAGTCGCCAACTTGTGATAAAGGAAAGTGTTCCCTCTACGGACAGAGGCAACCCCTCTAGCCCTAGAGCGGGTCTAGTCATAGAAAAGACAAAACAACAATCGATTCCCTTAAATAGTCATCATTAGAAGCCTACCTCAAACTAATGGTTGATGAAGTTTCCATTGCACTGCTCGAGCTTCCGTTTCTTTCTCCTCAATGAGCAATCAACTTGAAACACCACAAGAAAATAACAGAGCACATAACCGAAAACAACAATGATATATTTACTTATAAAGTCAAGAAATCATAAGCTATTAGGTAAATTGTACACAAGGTATAGGAAATCATCATTGATTGTATTAAAATGAATCAAAAGAAAATCTTACAACCAAGTCTTGACATCGTAAGCCTTCTCGGAGGGTCCAGCTAGTATGTTTCCTCAAGCATTCACTCGCAAGAATGGGTCTCCCAATAGGAAAATAGCTCTCTCTCTCTCTATCAAGCCCTCATTCAAAGCTAAGATACTCCACAACCTATTATCAGACTATTAGCAATCCCACACTTGCCACACTCACACCAAAGCTATCTACTTAGTTTCAAACAAAACTCAAAACTAGCAAGCACTAATTCCCGAACTAAAGAACTAGCAGATCATAACAATGGTGAGTGATTTTATAGGAGAAGGAGTCTCCATGAAATGAGGGAGAGGGAGATTATCCTCAAGGGAGGTTACACAAGAGGTGGAACCACAATCCCAGAGGAGGAAAAGCGACCCAAACTGACCCAACAACTAGCTCTAGAAACACCAAGAAGGCCGATTGTTTGAACAAATTCACCAAATCTAGGTCGTCACAAGTCATGAACTAAGGATCAATGATGACATCACAAGGAGGCAATGCGTTGAGATGAATCGTCATTGTAAATAGCTGAGAGCTTTGCGCTAAGCCCTAAAATTCGACCGTCGCAGGAAACATGTGTACACCTGCGATGATATCGCAATGATACAATTCATGACAAGGAATTGTTGCAGATGTTAAGGGTTTACTAGCGACGATGTAGAAACTTAGGCAAACATGGTCAATCTTCAGCATTAGAGAGCACTTGCTTAATCTTTTTGCATAATTGGGAAGATATGGACATGTGTATTTGATACATGACACAACAGAGGGACTGAGATGAGGACAGTGACAAAGTCCTGTGTAACAGGCCTCTCCCCCAAAATCCATTTCAATCTTTTACATCTTGGGGGCCTCCCACAAGATCTGGATCAATCAATAATATTTTATTATTTCTCACTATTCAAGGATAACTTAATATTTTGTTATAAATAGAAGGGTTTTCCATTCATTATTCACTTTTGATTATTTTCATTGTTGCACTCACTATTGTAACTTTTATTATTTTCATTGTCGCACACCATATTTTTGTTGGGTTTACACATTATAGAGGAGAGATACTCTACATAAGATGAAGACATTTGAAGATAGCCAAGAATCCATCCCATAGAGGGGGATTGGTAACATTTATTTCTTCCCTTCACAAGTGTTATAATAAAAATATTATTTGTATATTTGGTTTCCATTGGATGATTGGAGTTATTACTCCTTCTTTTTGATGTTTAACTATGATTGTGGCATAGATCTGAACTTTAAAAGTTTTTGTTTCTATCAGTTGCTGCAGATATATTATGTTTAGAAGCCATTTATATTGTTGAGATTATTTTTCATCCACAATATTAAGTGGGTTATTTTCATACATCTTTGATAATAAAACACTACAACAGGTATCTTGGTCCCATGGCTCCTATTTGAAATCCATGTCCGTTGCTTCCACCATTTATTTAATATGCCAAGCAAGTTCCCAAACCTACTCCTACTCACCCTCTTCCTCATCTGTTGGTTTCTATGATTCCTCAAACTATATAGGAGCAATTGTCTCTTCCATTCCACCTTGCCTTTCTTCGTGTTCCTATTTTTTCTTCTCTTCCCTCTCTCTCCTTCTTAGCTTCTGCTCTTCTTTCGACTTCTTCTTTGTTTCCTATAACTTCGTCTCTGCATCCTCCAACATTTGTTTCTCTCTCTTCCTCCTCTCTCGTCTCTTTTATGCGATGTTTCCTCTTCACCTCTATTTCCAAATATACTCTCTCAACAACAGGATCTTGTCTAAACTTGTAGCTTTTCTTAACATTTAGGTTCTCGGCAATCTTCCTCTTGCCCTTGTCCTATGATGGTTTGCTTCTCATTGTTGTTGTTGTTTCTTCTTGTGGTGCTACTACTTGTAGAGCAACATTCCATTGATATCCATGCTGACCAGTTCATTGAGATTAGAGGAATTGTAACAATACCTCCTAGGGTCTTCCTTTGCCCAATGACATGCCCTGTGGATCCATGGATAATACACCTTCGCATAGTGGTTCGAGAATATGTAGTAGGGATAATATGGATTGAAATCCTTGGTGCATAACTCAAATTTATATAAGTCATTGACCTCAACATCTACATCCTTCAAGCTCTGGATCTCATACAATCCAATCTGCAGAGGAAAAGTAGGCCATGGTTCCTTGTTTGTCTTGTGTAGTCCTGCTGATAACTATGTGTAGATGTGATATGCAACCTCTTGCATGACCAAATTATCTGTGGAAAACCTTGGTAGTACGTGCAAAGGCTTCTCTCCACCAAACATCCTGACGAAGGTGCCACCGGGTGAGGCATACCAATCTGCAATGTTAAGAAATTCTTGCATTTCTTCTTAGGACATTCAAGGTGGATCTTGCTCAAAGATAATGTTTTAAACTGGGGTGATGAAATGGTCAAATAGCCTTGCCATTACTACTCGGTAACTACACTCAGAAAGAAACTTGCAATAAATGTTCACAATAATCTCTGATGGTGTCCATGTCCAACACATGCCAGGAAATTGATGGTGGGCACATATTTCATCAAGAAGGTACACAAACATATATAATCTCACTTGTTCATCCTTAGATGGATTATGGTCATTATTCATAAGCACTTTCAGCTGAAGATCCAATGCTTCATGATGTCTCTAGTGTTCGCATTGTTGTTGGGGTTATAGAAGAGTGCATCCATGCGGGTCAACGACTATGGTAGGTGATACATTTGATGATAGTTTTCCATCCTAATGGTAGCAAGCTATGTTCCACTGGTTCTGCTCAATTTCATCTTCTCGAGATCGGTATGTGAGACAATCTAGTGAATGATGTCCACACACGGAAAGGCAGGGCATTTGCATTCAACCTTATACAAGCCTGACTTGTGGATGTTAACATAGACTTTTCGATCTTATAGATCTTCATTGAAGCTACCTATAAATATGTCCTTCATTTCCTACCATGTTATCTTCATGTCCTTATCTATGAACAATGGTGTGTTTGCGTAGACTAGAAAGTTCATTAACACCTGTTCAACTACATCTCTAGTGCTGCTCTTGATGATATACTTTGATCCAGCTCTCTTGGAAGGCATGTTACCTATAATGCAAAAGGTTTTCTCAAGAACTTATGTATCTGGAGACAAAGAGGACACTTATGTCATGAAAATGTTAGCTTGAAATTGAAAAGCACTTCAAGGAAAGATCGTGCAACAAACTGAGCAACTACTGGGCAAGATTGCGTAATTCTGTGTTTGAGAGGTGAGGGATTGTCAGCTGGGTTTGTGCATTGCATAGTCCCATCTTCCAGTGAGAGGTGATGATGACTGGAACTACGCAATTCACAGTCCACTGTGGCTTGTTGATTACTGCAACTACATAATGTGCAGTTCAGTTTGGCTTTGATGCTGGCTTGAAATGCACATTGCACAATCCCAGTGGGTAAGACTCTGGGACTGTCTCCTGGAATTACACAGTGTGCAATTGGAGCAATTCAATGACAAGCTTTGAAAAATTCCTAGAGCCAAGGCAGAGCCTTGAGAGCCATAAATGTGCAGTGCATGCCGGAAAGAGCTAGATATGGGCCAAGGAAGCCTAGATCTTCCCAAGGGAAACATGAAAATGAGAAAATATGACTGTGTGAGCGATGGAAGGCGTAGATTTGAATTAGTTAAAGAGAAGAAAAACAAATCTTGTGGAGAGATTTACCACAACAACGACCATTAGTTAAAAAAAACTTCAAAATCAAGCAATGAAGAACTAAAAACACACTTTTACAAGCTCAAACAAATCAAAATTCCAATGGTTGTTCAATAAAACAGGCAAAACAACACTCTCACAAGCCAATGAAACAAAAGTGTCAAAAAAAGCAAAAGACTAGAAAAGCAAGACTTACCTGGGAAAGTTGTGCCCACTATGACGAAGGTTCCTAGATCTCCTTAGGAATGCGAGAGCTCCAAGATCGAATATGTGAATGAGATCTGGTGGTGTCCATTAAATATATTTGATCAATTTAGGGTTTATGACGTGAAGGCCAAAAATCTAGGAAAAAGTGACACATGGCAACATTTCTAAAATTAACTCAAGTGTAACTCCAAATACTAAAAATAGATCCCTATTTTTTAGGTTTTTTTGTTTGCTTTTTTCTTTTTGATTTTTTGATAAAGGGTTTCATGCATGAATGGATAAGTTGGGTAGTTTTGGGGAGAACTTGGCAACGCACAGGCACATGAATTGTGCAACTGTTGAGGGAATTCTTCTTTGTGAATCCTGTGCAGAGTGGCTTTGGCTGTCTCTCATGCTCTGTGAAATTTTTCAGCTGGAGACAAGACACTAGCTGGGTCTGTGCAATTCTGGAGTCAAAGCTCACTTATGGGTTGAACTACGCATTTCTTGAGAGCAAGGGTAGTTTCCCTTAAGGATTGCATAGATCATCAAGGTAATGGTAGAACCAGAATGTAACCGAGTCAGAGGAAGTAAGCTTGTGGTTAGACAAAAAAGCAAGTAAGAAAACACAAGCTGTAAAGTGAAAGATAAAACTCAAATGAAAGCACAAGTACTTGGGAAGTGTAATATAAGCTGCTAGGAATTTAGTAGGGAGGCTCTAAAATGAAATGAAGGAAGATTTTTGGAGGTTGGTTGTAGTCGCTACAACATTGGTGACACACTGGTAGAGATCCAGCACTCTGTATGGAACTTGTCTCATGTAAAGAGATTCTAACTCTTCTGGAAGTATTGTTCGATTCTTTGATCTTCATGATTGCTTTAGTAGCTTGAGTTTAAGATATAGTCCATGCCATTCTCTTGATCAGTCAACACACATACCAAGCCAATTCAATTGAATTGTTTTGATTGGGATGAGGGATATATTGATGCATAAGTAATATAAATTTTTATAGTTTAAGTTTCATCTATGGTGTTTCTTCGCTTCCAATAGGCCTGGACAGTACCCCAGTGGAGTCACTTTAGGAACACAAGCATTTCTCTGCTATCAGTGAGCCTAGATAGTACCCTAGCACAGTCACTTTAGGAACACAAGCATTTCTCTGCTGTCAGTGAGCCTGGATAGTACCTTGACATAGTTACTTGCTTCACCTCCTTTCACAGGAAGCCTTTCTCTTCATTTGAGTTTATTTTATTTTTCATTTTTCATTTTCAAAGATCTGTGCATAGGCACTTATTTATTTCATGAGGCGGAAGAGGGATCCTGACTTATTGAGAGTACAAGAGGTTGTCCCTTCAAAGAAGCATGTTTTATATACCTCTAACATAATTTTTAAGGTTTTCCCCCTCACCTTACTCTACTTTACTAAGTTGACAAGGGTTAACTGAATATAGAAAAGCAATTAGAGTAGGTGGTACTAGTTAAAAGTGAAAGTGTTGTGACTTCACCAAGACTCACTCTGAAGGGAACATATTTTCCATCATGGTATAATCGACTGAAAGAAAGAAAGATCTTCACAAAGAGAGGGAATAAATAGATAACCAAATGTTTATAGTTGTAGAAACCCTCTTGTATTTTACCCTGGTTGTCTCAAGAAGCCAAACACAGTTTCATGGGAAATCTAGTCCTATGGGTGCATAACAAACCAACAAGAAAAAGAAAGTAGTAAAACAAAAGCAAAAACAAGAAAGAAAAATAAAACAAGAAATAAAACACTATTCATACTCCTAAGCTAAACAATACATTGGCCTACTCATGCGAAGTGATATTTCCAATGCAGCCACCGGCGCATTGGTTGGCCCATGTAGGTGAAGGCATGCTTGACAAGGAAGATATTCACGCGAACCAACAAGAAGGAAATATAAAGAAATGAAAACCAAAATGCTTGATGTTTAAATGCATCCACAAAAAAAGAAAAGAGGAAAATGACATGACAGTCACTCTATAGATGTATCATGGTCTTGCATCACACTGCGCACAAACGACAAGCATGCACACTCATTCAATCTTGAAAAATGAGCAAACATACAAAAAGAAGAAAAATTTCATTTCCCAACATGACTTGCTACGTATGACTCCTCCAATGCATGAGCAATAGGATCGTGTGATTCTAGTGGAGGATGTGAAAATTTTAGATCAAATTGATTTTTAATGCAAACAAGAGAGTGATGAGGAGTATGGGGAGATTCAATAGATTTCTAATGAGAAGTGGAACTAACCTCAGGATTCTGAGAACCTGACATAACCATAAGCTTGGGTTGAAGTGCTTCGACGACTTGAGGGTTTCCACTTCATCAGAAGATGTATCATCAAATACCGATGGCTTATAAAAATCAATAGCAAGTGAATCAGAATCATAATCAAATGAATGAGTAAAAATATCATGACATCCAGGATCAAAAAATTCAAGATGTGCATTAACATCCTCATGATCTGATGAATCATACAGAGGGGTCGATGAGAAACATAAATTTTCATCCTCTAAATTTTATGAAATGAAAGATCATAGATTGGGTGGATTTGGAAATAAATATTTTTCCTCTTCACAATCAAATGATAGATTGACATTCTGTGTGTCCTCTGAATGATCGGCATTAGAAACATTCGAGTATGAATTTTCATAAGAAAAGTAAAAAATGGCATAATAAAAAAAGCTATTAGGATATAGCGGATGAGGTGTGGAAGGGAGGAAGTCATCCTTCACTCCTAGTTCTTCTTTAGATTCCCACAACTACTCTGTTGTAGCAGCTACAACCACCCTCCAAAATTTTTCCTTAGCTTCGTTTTGGAGCCTCCCTACCAACCTTCACAACGACATGTCTTGCTTCGTCAAGTATACAAGCTCCAGCAATTTTCTTGCCGATGGATAGCTTGTAGATCAAGCCTTGATGTATTCCCCTCATAGGTTGTTCATCCGAACTTGGTCCACTAGTAGGGTGAGCAGGTCCTTCAAGAATTTGCACAAATCTCGAGGGAAACCAACCTTCCCTCCAGAAATTGTGAAATCTTGATTGGTAGCCTACTGGGCCGTAGAATTGCGCAATTCTATTGAGAAAGATTCACCCAGAAAATTGTGCAATCCTTCCCAGCTGGGCTTAGCTAAGAATTTGCACAAATCTGGGTAGAAGTCAGCTGCTCTGCCCATAAATTGGGCAAATCTTCTAAGAAGCCAGCCCAGCTCCCAGCCAAAAAAGTGCATTTTCTCCCAGCAGTTGAGCATCCTCTTGAATGTGCAACTGAGTTGACCAATTCCCTCCGGGATCAAGAAAAAAAGACTTGCGTGCATGGGCTTCTTCTCCCAAGGCAACATGCAAAGGCATCCCTTGTTTCAAGGACCTATTTTTGGAAATTGGAGGTTACATGCAAGGATAATTTCAGAAACCTCTCCCCAAGTGTCGCTTTCCCTATATTTGTGGCATGCACGTGAGAACCTTGATTTTATCAAAACTCATCAACTGGATGCTAAGGAGCTCATTCCTCACATCAACATTGCATCTCTGACATCCCACATCACATCTAGAAGCTATCGGCACATTCAACTTAACTGTTTTGCTGTAAGCCTATTTTCCATGTCTTGTGTTGCATTTCTGGCACTTTTTTTGTTTTGCTTTGTATGAATTCCATCTGCTTGATTTTAGTGAGCGCTTGCTATCATTTTGATACATACTAGTTTGTACTAGCACTATTTTAATTTTCTTGATATCTCACTATTGTCGCATGCATGGAACTGTTTTTCATGAATGATCATCGATTTGTCTACACGCCTCACACACATGCATGTTGTTCCATTTTTTGAATTTGTCATTCACCATTTGCATGCACGATCATTCACTTATGCTTACACTAAGTATCACCATGCATTTGCATTCACATTCCCTTCCAATTTCCTGTTGGTGAGTCTAGGTAGCCTTGGCCCGAACTCTGCGTCACCAAGACAATGTTGTGAAATCTTGATAGGGAAGGCTCTATCTTCCTCTAACGAAATACAAATTTCTACCCACAGACTCTCCACTAGTCTTGCATTGTGTAATTCTGAGGGATAGTGATTGCTCTCCTAGAAAATTGCACAATGCAGTCGCTGATCCTACAACCATTGCGAACTGATATTGTGCATTGTGCAATTGTAGCAGTTAGCAACCAGACTGGAATATGCATTACACAATTCCAGTAGTTAGTTAGCCTCCTAGTAGCCCAGACTATGCTTCGCGAAGTCTTGGTAGTCAATTTCCCGACCTCCTGGCAGAATCGTGCAACCTTCATGATTAGTCACACAGGTATGTTGCAAGTGAGTTCTGAAGTTCATTTTGGTTTTCGACTTATACATTGTTTTCCATGAGTGTTGCCATGTCTCCAAGTATTGTAGGTGTTCATCTGCCTCTCAAGAGTACAGGTACAATGGTTTTTAGGAGAGCAGAGACAAAGACATCATTCAGAGCACACTTGGGGATGTAGTCAATCAAGTGTCTGTGAAATTGCCTACCCACAAACACATCAAGTTGTACGTAGACAAGGACATCAAGATACGATGACAATAACATCACAATGAGTAGCATCATGAACATCAGATGAAGGAAACATACCAGATGAATCAAACATGAGAGGAAGGTTGTTGACAACATAGAAGCAGAACAAAGTTGCAAGCTCAAGCAGATCCATTGATCATGAAAGCAACTTTGGAAACTCGGGCTATGACGTGAAAACCCGACATGAAGATCATGCGAGGATAGAGAGTGGAAAAAAGGAGTTGCATGTGTTGAAGCAGCAACTCAAGGAAGAACATGAGAAACATAGACAAGTGAATGAGTTGCAGCAATAATAGGAACAACACGGGGCACAACATGCACTCACGGATGAAACTGAGCTCGTACATGTTCTAGATCCATCCCAACAGCTGGCATGGAGCAGACATGGTGAGAAGTGTTGTTGATCTCATGCAAGGGATTCAAAAAAATACATGTTATTGTGTGCACGCATGCAATCCAACCCATTCAACACACTAACCAAGTTGAAGACAAGAAGCAAGTCCAACTAGAGTTGAACATGTAGTTAATAGTTGATGTGCATGACCACCAGCACACACTGGAAGATCAACATGAACACTATGCATCAATGTGTTTCCAGTTCAGATGCACCCAAGAAGAGCATGTGCATGTTAGTAGAGGAGTTGGATGGAGGAGCCACACCAATGCAACTGATGCAACGGAGGCAAGATGTCACCATGGAGTTGATGCACACCATCACAGACAACCAAGCTTGGCATCAAATCACCACCTTCACCATCACAAGCATGTCAAAGAGTTCATCTCACCACAACGAACTGACTGTCAATGATGTCTTGCATGGCTTTCTCAAGCCATTTTGTCTCACATGAGCACATGTGCATTGTAATGTAACTTCTTGTCAAGTGGAAGTTCAAGGGTTGATAGTTGGATTTAACAATCATTGAGTAGATGAAGAGTCATGAGGGTAGATGAACTATCACAAAGGGGAATGTCAAGGGTCACCCCACCCTTTTCTATAATTATAACCTCATAACTCATTGTAAAGGGCTTTTGGTTAGCCAAGCTTCAATAGGAGTATCTTAGAGAAAGCTTGAATAGTATTGTAATGAGCCTTGGCTTCTCCACTGCGTGAGCTAGTACATCTCTTTGGAGGAGAAGGTGGTTGTGTCTGTAAAATTCCACTATTAGAACTAGTGGTTGGACATGGATGTATTGTATGTTTGTAACTTACACTTCTTAATACAACAGAGCCAACACGTTTCATTCATATTTTGTATTGTATTCTATGCCATCTGGTTTACTCTAAATGATATATGTATTTTCTTTCTTATAGATGCATGTATGGACTATTCTATATAAGTATGTATGAATCTTTCTAAAATGTGTTGTTGGTTTAACCATCACTTTGGATTGCTCGCTAACTTGATTTCCAGCTTGTGATCCATATTCACTTGTGTGAACACTTCTAATCTGTGTACTATTACAGGTTTCCAAGGGCGCACTCACCTCACCCTCAGTGTGTCAGAATCTCTCATGCACATTCCTTGGCTTACTACAACTATCACACCCTTGCTACCAACAGAGTTATCTTATTTTTTTCTATGCGAAATTGTGGTCAAGGGATTACCGTACGACCCATTGTTGGGACTCCTACACCAAATGGTATGAGGTCTAATTGGGACTTCTTACCCAGGAGATCCCCTTACATGTTGGGGTCTAGCACCGTCAAAATTTTGGCGCTAGAAGGGGGGGCATATGAAAAGATGAGTCGTCACATCTATTTTGAATCCCTACATATCTATCATGACTAACTACCAATTTTTTCTTCCGGAGTGCATGTCTTATGGAAACAAATTCATTATCTTGTTAAAGCTCTCGGATAACTTGTCTCAGAAAACATATAATTGTGGAGGCCACATAGCCTTGGTTAGGCATGTGTTTGGCATTGTAGGCTCATGCAAAAGACATGGATTCTTTGAAGAATAGAAGATTTGCGTGTTATTCATATACACGCTTCAAGGGCACCCAATGCACTGGTGTGCCATGCTACCCAGAAAATCTATTCATTCTCTTGCTCATTTGGTCGCAAAGATAGACCATGCTTTTAATCACTTTTACCATAAAGCACTCAACAAATAAATTCTGAAATTACGGAAAGCACCCAATGAATTCGTTGAAGAGTTTTACACACACTTTTGTTATATTGAATACGATTCCCCGAAGATGATATTGATTGGAAATTTCTTGATGAAATATTTGAGTATCTTCTTCACATATCCAAACCCCGCTAAACACACTTGGGTGATGGCCCTGTGCAATCATAGGTAGGCACAGTTGTTGTCACAAGTGATTGTTTGCCCTCACCTCATCAAACAATTCCACCACCGTGGAGTGATGTGGGAGATCATGCACGTACCTCTGTTGAACTGTCACATCCTCCCATCCCACCTGGTCTTGATATTTCTACATATTTGGCTTGCAAACCTATTGGTTGTCATGTGGATTCATTCCCTCTACCTCTCTCCTCACATTTTGTTGATCCTCTGGATTGTACTTTCTCGTGTTCTCCCATTCTGAAATCCTCACCTGCTGTGAACGAGGATCAAGTTGGCGATGAAGTTCATGTTATGTAGCCAACCTGTGCCATCATTCATGATGAGTGCATGCGGGAATCTAAAGAAGAACCCATGGTGAAGGATGACTCCCTTCCAACCGCACCTCATCCACTTTATCATGACATCCATTGTGATTCTTCCATTAATGTTTTCAGCTGTGAAAACCCATTTCCAGATGTTTCTACTTCTGATCATTTACGGGACATGTAAGATGTCAGTCTGTCATTACAGTTCGTAGAGGACACATCCTTAGAAAATCTATCGAATCTATCATCTATCTTCTCTAAAAACATAGAGGGTGAACATATTTGCTTCTCATCTACCCCTCTACCCGATTCATCAAATCATGAGCATGCCGACTAACATCTTGAATTTTCTGATCTCGGTTGTCATGATCTATTCACTTCCTCATATGACCACGATGTTGATTCAATCATTGTTAATATGTCTAAGACACTGGTCTATGATGACCTATCTGTCAATGAAGTCAAAACCGCACAAATTGTCGAGGAACTTCAGCCCAAGATGATTGTTATGTCAAGTCTTCGCTATCCTGAGTTGGTTCCACTTCCGGTCAGGAAATTGTTGAAACATTCAAGGCTCCTCATCATTCTTTGCTTTGCATTGAAGATCCAACCAAACACCCAAATTTTTCTTCCTCCACTCTAAATACACGATATCATCGCTCATGCATTGGAGGAATATTACACAAAAAGCACACATGCACAACATAAGTGGTCTACCTTTCTCATTTTTTTTGCATGTCACAGTCAAGAGAATGCATACACTCAGCATCTACACACAGTGTAGCACTGCACCATGGCAACTCCACAGAGTGCATGTCATGCAATTTCAGTCATCTTTGTTCTGTGGTTGCTTGTAAACTCGGAGTGTGTTTGTCTTCACTGCTACACCTTTCTTGTTTTTGGGTTCATAAAACTATTTTGTTCGTGAACCTGCCTTCACCAACATGGGTCTACCAATGTCCCGATGCTGCATTGGAAGCATCACTTCACATGACATGACCCATGCACTGTTAGCTTAGGAGTATGAGTAATGTTTGCTTTAGAGTGGTTTTCTTGCATGCTTGTTTTCTTACTTTCTTCTTTGTTTGTTTGTCTGCTTTCTTGTTTGCTTACTTTCTTTTCTTTCACTTTTGCTTTTGATCTTGCTTTTGTTTGTTGTTTTTTAGTTCATTTGTTTAGTTCATAGGATATTTTTGCATGAAACCATGTATGACTCTTGAAACAAGCTAGGCAAATACAAGAAGCCTTGTGCAACTATTACTACTTGGTTATTTGTCATCCTACCTCTCTATGAAGAACTTGTCACTTTTATTCCATGATACATCAATGGAAAATACCTACTATTCAAAGTGAACCTTGGTGAAAACACAATGCTTGTGCACTAACTAGTATCACCTACTCTAGTTGGTTGTTTTTGGGTTAACCCTTGTTAGCTCAGTCAAGTAGAGTAAGGTGATGGGGGAAAACTTAATAGGCACATTAGAGGTATAATAAACTACTTCTCTACAGGAACAACATCTTATTCTCTTAATAAGTTAGGATCCCTCTTCCACCTCTGAAACGAATAAGTGTTATGAATAGTTATGAAGATGAAAAATGAAAACATCAAAAGAGAAAAAAGTTTGAAAAAAGTGAAAAATGAATAAGGTGAAAGAAGAGAAAGGCTTCCCACGCAGAGAGGTGATGCAAGTAACTCCACTAGGGTACTAATCAGTCTCGCTGGCTGCAGAGCCATGCTTGTGTTCCTATGTGTTTCCATAGAGGTACTTTCCAGGCTTGTTGGTAGCAGAGCAACACCAGAGATGAAACTAAGACTTTGACGGATGTATTGCTTGTGTATCAATATACTCCTCAACCCCAATCAAAAAAACTATGTTGACTTGGCTTGGAATGTGTGTCAATTGACCAAGAGCTTAGCAGATGCTACATCTTATAATCAATCTAGTGTGAAACTAAGACAAGCTGAGAACTGAAAAATACTTCCGGAGGTGTTAGACTTGACTTGCATGAACAAGGTCCATTCAGAGAGTTGGAGTTCTACCAGTGTGTCACCAAGTGTTGTAGTGACTACAACACCCTCCAAAATTTTTCCTTAGCTTCGTTTTGGAGCCTCCCTACCAACCTTCACAACAACATGTCTTGCTTCATTAAGTACACAAGCTCCAGTGATTTTCTTGTTGAAAGATAGCTTGTCGATCAAGCCTTGATGAATTCCTCGCACAGGCTATCCATACAGACTTGGTCCTGTAGCAGGCTGAGCAACTCCTTCAAGAATTTGTGCAAATCTGGATTGAAATGAGCCTTCCCTTCATAAATTGCACAATCCTGACTAGTAGCATGTTGGGCCCCATAATTGTGCAATTATGTTGAGAAAGATTCACCCAAAAAATTGTGCAATCCTTCCCATCTAGGCTACTTAGCCAAGAATTTGCATAAACTTGGGAAGTAGTCAACTGTTCTACCCAGAAATTGCACAAATATTCTGAGAAAGTAGCCTATTGGGTTGTGTTAAATGTGTTTAACCTATTTGGAGGTGTAGTCAGTTAGATGAGTAAGAAAGAATCTATAGTGTCATTATCAACTACAGAGGTAGAATACATGGTAGCCACTCATGCAAGCAAGGAAGTAGTTTGATTGCAGATTTTGTGTTCAAGTATGGGGTTAGTACATGGAGCTATTAGAATAGATTGTGATAGCCAAAGTACAATTTTATTAGCAAAAAAACCTGCTTACCTTTCAAGGACAAATCACATTGATGTTCAGTATCACTTTGTGAGGGATATGATAGAAAACAAAAAGGTGTTGCTTGTAAAGGTGGACACTTTGAACAATATTGTAGATGCAATGACAAAATCTGTGAGCTCTGAGAAGTTCTCTTGGTGTAGAGAAACAATTGGCATTATAGGACTAGATATATGACTAAGCTCTCTTGTGGCCCCATGTGGAAAGAAAATAACAAGTGGGAGAATGTTGGGTTGTGTTAGGTGGGTAGACCTACCTATGGTTTTGTGCATGGTTTTCGCACATGGTTTTGGGTGCAATGGTTTTCCATCCATGTTATTGGATGCTTTAGCATGTATATCTATGTATTGTAACATTGAAAGGAAAATAATGAAAAATAACCTAGTAGTCCCGATTTTGGGATCCGAGGGAAAATTTATGTGTATATTTGTTTCATGTGTTATTCTCTCACTATTATTTATCTTCTATGTTTAGAGTTCATATGCAGGTAGTTTTGTATGTGGTTAAAACCTACACAACCCAACTCCTAGCTAGAAATGTGCATTTTCTCCTAACAGTTGAGCAACCTCTTGCATGTGCATGTGAGTTGACTGGTTCCCTCTGGGACTAAGAAAAAAAGACTTACATGCATGGGCTACTTCTCCTAAGGTAGCATGCAAAGGCATCCCTTGTTTCAAGGACCTATTTTTGGCAGTTGGAGGTTACATGCAAGGATCATTTCAGAAACCTCCCACCAAGTGTCACTTTCCCTAGATTTGTGGCATGCGTGTCACAACCGCGATTTTATCAAAATTTGTCAGTCGAACACTGCAGAGCTCATTGCTCACATCAACCTTGCATCCCTAACATCCCACATCGCATCTAGAAGCTATCAGCACATTCAAAACAACTGTTTTGAGGTAAGCCTTCTTTCCATGTCTTGTGTTTCATTTCTAGCACATTTTGTGTTTAACTTTGTATGAATGTTGTCTGATTGATTCTAGTGAGCGCTTGCTATTGTTTTGATACATACTAGCTTGTGCTCACACCGTTTAAGTTTTCATTGCTATCTCACTATTGTCGCATGCATGAAACTATTTTTCACAAACACAATGATTCAACGACTCGCCGCACCCACATGGATGTTGTTCTATTTTCTGAATCTGTCATTCACCATTTGCATGCATGATAATTCACTTATGCTTACACTCAGTATCAACATGAATTCACATTTAGATTGTCTTCTAGTTTCCCATTGGTGAGTTTGGGCCACCTTGGATCAGAATCTGCCTCACTAAGACAACATTGTGAAATCCTAAGAGGGAAGACTCTGTCTTCCTCTGAGGAAATGTTCATTTCTGCCTAGTGACTGTCATCTAGTCTTGCATTATGCAATTCAGTCACTGACCCTGCAACCATTTCCAGCTGAGATTGCACATTGCACAATTCCAACAGTCAGTAGCGAGACTAGACTGTGAATTGCGTAGCTCCATCAGTCAGTTAGCCTCCCAGTAGCCCAAATTGTGCTTTGTGTAGTCTTGGATATCAACCTCCTAACCTCCCCATGGAAATTGCATAATCTTCATGATCAGTCATGCAGGTATGTTGCAAGTTAGTTATCAAGTTCATTTTGGTTTTCGACTAACAGATTACTTTCCATGAGTGTTTCCATGTCTTAACATATCGTAGGTGTTCATCTACCTCTTACTAGTATAGGTACCATGGTTTCCAGGAGAGAAGAGATGAGGATACCATTCAGGGCACACTTGGGGATGTAGTCGATCAAGTGTCTATGAACTATCCTACCCAAGAAGACATCAAGTTTTTCGTAGACAAGGACATCAAGATATGACAAAAACAACATCACAACGAGTAGCATCATGAACATCGGCTGAAGGTATCATACTGGATGCACCAAACACGAGAGGAAGGTTGTTGACAAGATAAAGGCAAAACAAAGTTGCAAGCTCAAGCAGATCCACTGATCATGAAAGAAACTTGGAGACTTAAGCTATGAGGTGATAGCGTGACATGAGGATCGCGCAAAGACAGAGAGTGGAACAAAGAAGGAGTTGCATGTGTTGAAGCAGAAACTCAAGGAAGAACATGAGCTGCATGGACAATCGAATGAGTTGCAGCAGGAAGAGGAACAATAGGGGGCACAACTTGCACTCACAGATGAAATTGCACCCGTACAAGTCATAGTTCCATCACAACAGTTGTCACGGAGCAGACATGGTGAGTAATGTTGTTGATCACATGCAAGGGATTCAAAAATGTGCATGTAATTGTGTGCACAAATGTGATCTAGCCCATTCACCACACTCACCAAGGAAAAGACAAGAAGCAAGTCCAACTAGTGCTGAACATGTAGTTGACAGTTGATGCACATGACAACTAGCACACACTGGAATATCAACACGAACACTGTGCATCAACGTGTTGCCAGTTTTTGATATACATACGGTAGGGCCTAAAATCTGAAACCTGATTCAAGATCAACTCTAAAATTAACTAAATGAAGTTAGCAACGCATTGGAACTTAACACACATTATTTAGAGGTCTAGGCTAGAGATGTGCTCCAGTGTCATTAAACCTAATCACTATTGTTATCACTTAAGGTTGGGTGATTCCTCCTTCTATGACTCAATAGCTGCTAGTACGGACCTGCGCTCCTAGTACTGTTGAGTATATATCAGGAGAACCCACTAGGTTATCATAATACATCCATATGAAGCCGTGTTTTCCATGGAAAGTCCTTGGTCATTTCACTTTCATTTGATCACCAAGGTGTATATGCAGTTTTACGATTTGTCTGGTTAACATTTTGCCTAGTTCTCTAGAGTAGTCACTTTCATTCCTTTTCAACTCCTTAAAAAAAGAGGTCCATCTGAACACTTTTTGTTTTAGGCTCATTACACCTCGAAATAGATAGAGTCACCTTTTCATCCCTTTTCTCGACCCTTGAAACATGAAAAGGTCAAGTTTTGTTCTTTTATCATAAAAGGTACTACCCACGAAATATTCCTGGTAATAGTTTGAGTTCTTGGTTATGATACGAGTGTTTTTCAGGCTCCTTCTTGATGGCAATATTCCTCGAGTCTCCTGGCCAAGGTCTTCCCCTAGATGGGAACCCTGTTCCATTTCCTTCTTTTGGAAATGTCGGTGCTCCGTACATGGCAACATTGTCTTTGCCTGGGTTAACCATCGGTTTGCTCGTTTGGTTGTTTTCAACCTTAGTGGTCTCGAGTGTCATGAGTCCTATTCCATCGACTCCTTTGTCTAAATCATGACATAATGATTCCAAGGTTGAGCCCATGCCTTCTTCCCCTATTTATTCATCTTCATCTCCCACTTCACTTGGTGAAAGTTACACATCTAGTAACCAAGAGACTAAGAAGAAGAAAACGAAGAAGAAGAAGAAGTTCGATAAGTGCGAGGAAACTTGTGCAACTATTTCCCCGAGTACATCTCAAGTCAAAACACCTTCTGCTCCTTCGCGGAACGTTAAGTTTCCTTGTAAATTGTGAAAGGGTGACCATCTTCTTTGTGTTTGTCTTGGCATTACTAGGGTCTTAGAAGTATGGTCTCATGATCCGGCTCATCCCTCATCATCCTCTAAAGATCATGATGATGCTACCCTATCAACTGGCAGTGGTAAGAAGAAAGGGAAGATTCAATTCCCCTGTAGGCTGTGTGAAGGCAACCATCCCCTTCACCTTTGTCCGCTCATGGATCCGTTGTTTTGGAAAGTCTTACAACTTCTTCGCCTCCACTTCCAGTTGGTTATTAGAGGCTCTCATCAAACCCTCTCCCTATTGAAAAAGAGATTGACTTAGATTCTTCTCTTGTCCAGCCTCCTCTCTCCGAGCCTGGGTGTGCCATGCTTATTCCTGACCAACCATTGGTCGGAAAGAGTGTCGACTTGGGTTCACCACCTGTGGTCCACTCTATTCCCGAAGAACATCATGATTATACTTCTCATGTTCTTCTCATCTTGTCAGATTCTCCTGAGTCTGAGAACGACCCTCCTATCCCAGCTGATTAAGAGAGTCCTTCTTCAGTTGTTATAGAGCATGGGGGAAATCATATGATACCCCCACCAAATAGTTTAGTCATTTCCTTCAACTGGAGTCATTTGACTGCTTTCCGCCTTCCATCCTATGTTCCTTTCCAAATTATAGTACATGCCTATGATAAAGCAGTACCTGGCACTGTCTTGGATGAAGGTGCATTTGTTAGCTTCATGCATTTCACTTCTCAACAAGATTTGGGCTCCCCACAGCTTATGCCAGTCACTCAGAATTTGTTGGCATTTGACAGTGGAACTATTCAACCTTTAGGGATCCTTCCGAAGTTCCGTGTTACATTGGGAGAAAAAACTGTCTATATAGATGTGATGGTTGTCCAAGGTGCTTTAGAATTCAGTCTTCTCCTTGGCCATGATTATATTTATGCCATGGGAGCTCTTGTTTCTTCACTTTTCCATGTGGTTTGTTTTCTGCATGATCGAAGAATGGTGACTATTGATCAATTGTCGTTCTTTAGTCACATGGTGCCTCCTATACCACCATCAGCCCCAATCGGTTCTTATCTGTAAGTAGTACCTTCCTTGCCACAGGTCAATTATGTGGCTACCCATTCCATCTCTACCTCTACAAATGATCATGTAGATGGTCTCGTACATCATGTACTGGGGGCATTGGAATCTGATCTGCCATTGGTGTCTAATGACATGTGTTCCTCCCGGAGCATGCTTCTTCCATCCGGTGAAGATCTCTTGGGAGCCATGTTTTCATACAGCCTATGAATAGGAGTGTCAAGGATAGTTCTGATCTTGTGTCAACCTTGTTAAAAAATGAAGTAAGGGCCGAAGGATAGTTTGTTCCCATCTCAACCTTGCTAACATATGAAACTAGGCATAGTGAGCACAGTTCCCGACCTTGTGTCAAGCACGTTAAAAAATGAATCAAAGAGTCCGAGGATAGTTTGATCTTGTGTCAACCTCATTAAAAAATGAAACAAGGATCATGGAGCATAGTTCCTTGTCATGTGTCAAGCTCGTTAAAAAATGAAACAAGGAGTCTTGAGGAAAGTTCTTGATCTTGTGTCAACCTCATTAAAAAATGAAACAAGGGTTATGAGGGTAGTATTTTTATTGTGTCAACCTCATTAAAAAGATGAATCCACTCCCTTTCCAAATCGAGTCTTTGCGTAACATCTCATAAAATCCAAGTCAAGTCTTTCCAAAATCTCGAAATTGAACCTTCATTCCATCCACTTTGTTGGATGCAATGAAGCTTGGGGGCATGTACCTCGATTTTGCGTTATTATGTTGGTGGCATGCAAAATTACAACAAGCACAAATTTTCATTTCAAGCTTGTTTAAACATGAAACAAAATCCAAGCAGAGTTCTCCATGGTTCAAGCTTCTGTAAAAATGAACCCATACCCTGATTTACACCTCGTGATTGTCGTTTTTATCCGCTAAATTCTACTAGATGATCCTTGGTTGTTTCATTCCATTGCCAATGTCTCTTTGATTGATCATATGCTTTCACTTGGTTTCTTTTCCTTTCCTGAGAGACCGCAATGATGATTTGTTTTATTAGCTAGCCTCTTGACCATTATATGTTTTGAGTAGTTCCACCATTGCGGAACCAGTTTCTACCCTTTATACCACTTGTTCCTCCAGGACAAGTCTCCTTTTAAGCTCTTTTCTAACTCGTAAAAGATGAAAATATTCTTGAGTTTTTCCCTTTTTACTCGTTAAATGGAATAAAAGGCAGTCCACTTTTAGCTCTTTTTCTAACCGTATAAACATGAAAAAATCGTCGAACTTTTTCGTTTTGAGTTCGATACTGGTTATGAAACGACATGTCTTTGATTGCTTTTTTACTTTTTCATATTAGAGCCACTAATTATGAAAATTACTCCTTGATCGTAATGATCAAGCGGTTCTCTCGCGTATTGTTTTCTACTTTTTCAAGCTCGAGGGATGCAAAATTACGAAAAAGGACCCCCTTGGAGTTTTCTTTTCCATGTCTTTTTCAAACTATCTAAACATGAAAAAGACTCTGCGTTATACTTGTGTTAGACTCATTAAACCCTGACAACATTGGACTCGTCACCATGATGAGAGTCAAGGTTCTCCTCCCTGGGCTCGTTAAACTATTACTAGGTTGGATTCATTCAAAGGTCGAACTTATATCACAAGCATATGCTATCCCCTTTAAGATTGTTTTTCAAAAATAATTGGGGTACTCACCAACAATGGTGGGGGAAAATTTGGAAGTCGTCATTGGTTACCTATGCCAGCTGGTCACTCTTAAACATCGACACTTTTGCTTCTCATCGGGTTGGGATATCTTCACATCGTCATTGGCCTTCCGAGGTTTTTTTGGTTGCCTTTTTGCCTCATTCCATCTAATCAATGTTGTCTCCATCAGACCTTTGATCCCTTGGTACCAAAATGTTTCCGCATTCTGGAGTCGTGTTGTCGATATAATCAAGAGTATAATCCTTCTATAGTTCACACCCTTACCTCCTCCTCTGATGCTCTATTTCACCATCGACCACTTGTTCCTTGTCTCATGTGCTTGACGGGGGAAACATTATGGCCCTCCTACGATAGATCACCTCCTGTTGACACCAGCTCATTATCTAAGAGGATGATCTAGAGATCCCTTTCAGTACCTTGGAGCTTGCAGGCCTCAATGGCATTTTATTCGCACCTGATGATAGACTTTCATCATTGGTCTTCGACACGGCGATTCCACAAGTGTTCGACTTCAGCCCATTTTTCACACTTAGTGGATTTTATTGAAATTACCTTGAGCACCATTGGGATTATTGGTGGTTTCTCTCATGCTTGGTAATGGTTTTCATTATTGGCCAGTAATCAAGCGACTTTATATCATGCTCGATTTTGGCACATTTGTTTGCATGCTAGAATTTGTACTAAGATCAATTAGGGTTTCAAGACCCTGAACTAAGATTACATATGTTCGGGCTGCATGGATTGGTTCGTGATTACATAAATGACTCTTTGATTGGATGGTTGTGACCATACTTGAGTCTTCATGGATGGCTGCGACCATACCTTTATCATTATATATGGTCTTATCAATTGGGTGGCTGCGTCCATACCACAGACCTAGTTTCATATGTCTTTTGGATGGCTATGACCATGCCTAGACTACATGCCTTTCACTATCAGAGATATCAGTTGTACTTGTGCCTACAGGTTCTTTAAGGTGGTGTTCCAGTTCGGTCATGGTTTACTAAAGCATTTCACTCCTCCCACTCTCTAGGGCTTTCTTCTTTAGGGGGCATCTATTACACAGTAATTTGTCACTATCCTCATCTCAGTCCCTCTGTTGTGTCATGTATCAAATAAACATGTCCATATCTTCCCACTCATGCAAGAAGATTAAGCAAGTGCTCTCTAATGTTGAAGATTGACCGTTTTTTACTATGTTTCTGCATCATTTCTAGTAAACCCTCAACATTTGTGACGATTCCTTGTCATGAATTGTATCATTGCGATGTCGTCGCAAGTGTACACCTATTTTCTATGACGATCGAATCTTAGGGCTCGACTCGAGTCTTCTAGATTCTTGTTGCGACGATTGGTCCAAATGCATTGCTCCCTTGCGATGTCATCACTAAGCCCTAGTTCATGACTCGCAACAATCTAGATTTGGCGAATTTGTTTAAACAGTCAGCCTTCTGGGTGTTTCTAGAGCTAGTTGTTAGGACAGATTGGGTCACTTTTCCTCCTTTGGGATGGTGGTTCTGACTCTTGTGCAACTTCCCTTAAGGATAAGCTCCCTCCCCCTTATTTCATGGAGACTCCTTCTCCTATAAAGTCACTCACCATTGCTATGATCTGCTAGTTCTTTAGTTGGGAGCTGCAAGTTTTGAGTTTGGTTTGAACCAAAGTAGATAGCTTTCTTGTGACTGTGGAAAGTGTGGGATTGCTAATAGTTTGATAAGAGGTTGTGGAGTGCCTTAACCTTACATTAGAACTTGTGAGTGAGAGAGGGATATCATCTATTTGGGAGACCCATTCTTGAGAGTCAATGCTTGAAGAAACATACTGACTGGACCCTCCGAGAGGGATTGCGATGTCAGGACTTGGTTGTAAGCTTTGCTTTCGATTCATTTTGATACAATCAATGATGATTTCCTATATATTGTGTACAATTTACTTGATAGGTTATGATTTCTTGACTTTATAAGTAAATAGATCATCATTTTTCTCGGTTACATGCTCTGTTGTTTTCTTGTGGTGTTTCAGGTTGACTGCTCATTGAGGAGAAAGAAACAAAAGCTGGAGCAGTGAAACAAAAACTTCATCAACCACCGGTTTGAGGTAGGCTTCCAACGATGACTATTTAAGGGAATCAATTATTGTTTTGTCTTTGCTATGACTAGACCCACTCTAGGGCTAGAGGGGTTGCCTCTGTCCACAGAGGGAACACTTTCCTTTTATTCTGGATTTGATCCCCAGTGGAGTCGCCAACTTGTGATAAAGGGAAGTGTTCCCTCTGCGGACAGAGGCAACCCCTCTAGCCCTAGAGTGGGTCTAGTCACAACAAAGACAAAACAACAATCGATTCCCTTAAATAGTCATAATTAGAAGCCTACCTCAAACCGGTGGTTGATGAAGTTTTCGTTGCACTGCTCCAGCTTCCGTTTCTTTCTCCTCAATGAGAAATCAACCTGAAACACCACAAGAAAATAACAAAGCACATAACCAAAAACAAAAATGATCTATTTACTTATAAAGTCAAGGAATCATAAGCTATCAAGTAAATTGTAGACAATATAGAGGAAATCATCATTGATTGTATTAAAATGAATCAAAAGAAAAGCTTACAACCAAGTCTTGACATCGCAAGCCTTCTTGGAGGGTCTAACCAGTATGTTTCCTCAAGCATTCACTCTCAAGAATGGGTCTCCCAATAGGACAATAACTCTCTCTCTCTATCAAGCCCTCATTCAAAGCTAATATACTCCACGACCTATTATCAAACTATTAGCAATCCCACACTTGCCACACTCACACCAAAGCTATCTACTTAGTTTCAAACCAAACTCAAAACTAGCAAGCACTAATTCCCGAACTAAAGAACTAGTAGATCATAGCAATGGTGAGTGATTTTATAGGAGAAGGAGTCTCCATGAAATGGGGAGAGGGAGCTTATCCTCAAGGGAGGTTGCACAAGAGGCAGAACCACCATCCTAGAGGAGGAAAAGTGACCCAAAATAACCCAACAACTAGCTCTAGAAACACCCAAAAGTCTGACTGTTTGAACAAATTCACCAAATCTGGGTCGTCACAAGTCATGAACTAAGGATCAGCAATGACATCACAAGGAGGCAATGCATTCAGATGAATCGTCGCTGTAAATAGCTGAGAGCTTCGCACTAAGCCCTAAAATTCGATCGTCATAGGAAATAGGTGTACACCTGCAACGATATCGCAACAATACAGTTCATGATAGGGAATCATCACAAATGTTAAGGGTTTACTAGCGACGATGTAGAAACTTAGGCAAACAGGGTCAATCTTCAACATTAGAGAGCACTTGCTTAATCTTCTTGCAACAGTGGGAAGATATGGACATGTGTATTTGAGACAGGACATAACAAAGGGATTGAGATGAGGATAGTGACAAATTCCTGTGTAACAGTCGTCTCCCCCAAAATCCATTTCAATCTTTTAGATATTTTAGAGAGCACTTGCTTAACCTTCTTTCATAAGTGGGAAGATTTGGACATGTGTATTTTATACATGACACAACAGAGGGATTGAGATGAGGACGGTGACAAATTCCTGTGTAACAGTCCTCTCCCCCAAAATCCATTTCAATCTTTTAGATCTTGGGGGCCTCCCACAAGATCTGGATCAATCAATAATATTTTATTATTTCTCATTATTCAAGGATAACTTAATATTTTGTTATAAATAGAAGGGTTTTCCATTCATTATTCACTTTTGATTATTTTCATTGTTGCACTCACTATTCTAACTTTTATTATTTTCATTGTCACACACCATATTTTTGTTGGGTTTACACATTATATAGGAGAGATAGTCTACACAAGATGAAGACGTTTGAACATAGCCAAGAACCCATCCCATAGAGGGGGACTAGTAACATTTATTTTTTCCCTTCACAAGTGTTATCATAAAACTATTATTTGTATATCTAATTTCCATTGGATGATTGGAGTTATTACTCCTTTTTTTGTTTAGCTATGATTTTGGCATAGATATGAACTTTAAAAGTTTTTGTTTCTATCAATTGTTGTAGATCTACTATGTTTAGAAGCCATTTATATTGTTGATATTGTTTGTCATCCACAATCTTAAGTGGGTTATTTTCGTACATCTTTTAGAACAAAACACTACAACATGTATCTTGGTCTCGTGGCTCCTGTTTGAACTCCATGTCTGTTGCTTCCACCATTTGTTTAATATGCTAAGCAAGTTCTCAAACCTGCTCCTACTCACCCTCTTCTTCATCTGCTAGTTTCTATGATTCCTCAACCTACATAGGAGCAATTTTTTTTGCCATTCCGCCTTGCCTTTCTTCGTGTTCCTATTTTTTCTTCTCTTCCCTCTCTCTCCTCCTTAGCTTCTGCTCTTCTTTCAAATTCTTCTCTGTTTCCTATAACTTTGTCTCTACATCCCCCATCCTTTGTTTCTCTCTCTTCCTCCTCTCTAGTCTCTCTTATGCGATGTTGCCTCTTCACCTCTATTTCGAAAGATACTATCTCAACGAGAGGATCTTGTCTAAACTTGTAGCTTTTCTTAATAATTAGGTTCTCGGCAATCTTCCTCTTGCCCTTGTCCTATGTCGGTTTTCTTCTCACTGTTGTTGTTGCTGCTTCTTGTGGTGCTACTTCTTGCATAGCAACTTTCCATTTTATATCCATGCTGACCAGTTCATTGAGATTAGAGGAATTGTAACAATACCTCCTAGGGTCCTCCATTGCCCAATGACATGCCCCGTGGATCCATGGATAATACACCTTCGCATAGTGGTTCGAGAATATGCAGTAGGGATAATATGGATTGAAATAGTTGGTTCATAACTCAAATTTCTCTAAGTCATTGACCTCAACATCTTCATCCTTCAAGCTCTGGATCTCGTACAATCCAATCCACAAAGGAAGAGTAGGCCATGGTTCCTTCTTCGTCCTAAGTCATATTGACATCTATGTGGAGATGTGATATGCAACCTCTTGCATGACCAAACTATCTATGGAAAACCTTGGTAGTACAGCAGAGGCTTCTGTCCACCAAACATCCTAATGAAGGTGCCACCGGGTGAGGCATACCAATCTGCGATGTGTTGAGCAGTAAAAAGGGTCTTTTTCACCTCTATTTACCCTACATTAATTGTCAATCCAGGAATGATTTGTTATTTCAAAGAGTGTACTCAGTCTGAGGCGGTCATTTTTCAGAGTAATGCTAGTAGTACAGTGCTCTCAATACAAGACTAAATGGATGCTTGAAATGAAATCTAGTTTCAAAAAGAAACCTAGAATTCAAACCATGCATTCAAAAAGCTACAACAATTTATCAGTTGAGGGTATAGTAACAGTAACTCTTCCCTCTGTAAACTGATGCATTTAAAAAGGCACTCAAAAGAAGGATCGTCAACTGGGAACTAGACAGTATATGCCAATGTTCACTATAGCTTCAAACCTTCTACACACCAAAGCAATGATGATCTTCAAATGGCAAGAAATGGAACAACAACTATCTCTATGAATCAGATTGAACAAGAAAACCTTAATATACATAAATGAATGCAGCAAGAATTATAATCTATAGGAATTAAGTAACAACTTCCGATTTGAACAACAAACAGAAATGGAACAGTAGATTCTTAGAAATAGATTATAGAAAAACAATTGAAATTTGAATGTATAGCTACCCAAATTAAACAAGAAACACACCTAAATCAGTAAAAGGAACAGTAATCTGAGCTCGATCCAGTACACATGAACCACAATTATAAAATAGCAGCAATTGTAATGAAACAACAATTGTTTCTAAATGACAATTGTTTCAGAACAACAATGGTAACATAACAACAATTCTGAATAAACAGTAGTCACGATTTAAGAATAAATCATACAGTAGTACTGATTTAAGAATATTCAGCGCGATTAACTTGTAATCTGTAAGGAACAATGATGCTATATGATTTTTCAAAAGGAACAATAATGCGATGCATAGTTAGAATGATAACATAGCATTCCTGTTGTAAGTAACAGTGGTATTTAATCAAGTATAACAAAGCCGACATGTAAAATAGTAAAGCGCCTCAGATTACTAATTAGAGTAAAAGAAAGAAATCAAACCACACATGAATCAGAAATATGATACAGGAGCAAGTGATCCACCAGGGCTGGGCCCTTAGCCTCCAGGGACTCACTGCTTCAGGCTACTCCAGAATCAATGATAGAACAATAACCGAGTTTTTATATTAAAATATGAAATAGAGTTACAGGGACTCACTCTTCAAAGAGAGTTGACGATCAAAGTTCAAGTACCAAGGAAAATTTCATAAAAATATCAATACTTTTCTTCCCCAAGCTAACAGTGCTACCCTTTTGTATAATAGCCAAACAACGATATCAATAATGCAGAGGATTTTTAAGATAGCGATCCCTTAGGATGAAAGGATCCCGAGGGATTTGTCAAGCTGTTAATTTGCAGTTATCTTCTTGTTCTTTTGTGCCAATTAGAGATCTCCTTTTCCGTTTTCCGGTTGTTACACTCCGATTTGGATCGCCTTGTTTGAGCGTGATTCCTTGCCAAAGGGACAACAATTAACTTGGTCTTGTTCTTTCCTTTGGGATGAAAATCCTCTATTTTCCCCTCTTTATGCATAGAAAAAGGGTAATTATTAGTTATTTCATATTACAAATAAACCTTCTAGATTTTATCATATTTTTCTACCATATCCTTAGCTCATGATGTGAAAAGGTTGTGAATTTTAAAGAAAAGATAACAAGGTAAATGAAAATAAAATACCTTCCCTAGTGCCCAACACACCCCCCTGCTT
Source organism: Pinus taeda (assembly GCA_000404065.3). NCBI lineage: Eukaryota > Viridiplantae > Streptophyta > Pinopsida > Pinales > Pinaceae > Pinus > Pinus taeda. The sequence goes on from APFE030873649.1 coordinate 199,069, forward strand.
ACCCTTTTTCATGGCCTCATGAAAAAATTGTAGTTGACATGCAAGGCGGTGAGGGAGTAGGCTAGAGACGGCATCTCATGAGGAGGTCTACAGCCACGATGTCTAGCTAGGTGTTCAAAAAGATGCCCTATCTGGCCCTCAGGCATTTCATATAAGGCTTGGTATCCTGGTGCAGGATGCCAAATGACCGGACTCTGGAACCTATAACCTAACTAAGATGGCCTTGCCCTCAAAATAAGATCACCACAGAGGCCCAAGTGGTCAACAACTAACTTAAAGTTCTCATAATTAAACGGTTGCCTGTGTTGGATATTCGGATTAGAAGTTTGATATCGAAATTTAGCAGCGGAAATGGCAAGGTCTTTGATGGTAAAGAAGTATTCTATCCCTTTCCGATTAATTGATGTATGAATGGGTCCTAATGCTTCAATCATGCCCGAAGTCCTCATGAGGTTCCTATGTTTATTCCATAACTACAAATAGATTTCTAAGCTCAGCTCTTACCCATAAATCTAATCCATTTTCTTGTCTTTGGAAGGCATGATAGGCTTTAAGCCATTTTATTTGATTAACTCCAAATGAAATAAATGCCTGCAGTTGAATATCCCAAACGAAAGGGCCAGGGTTCTGCTCTGTTTCTTGATCTAACACAAGGTTGTGCAAATAGAACTTGCATAAAAATATCTAAACCTTTACCCCATAGTGCTTCCAACAATTTATGAAATAATCAGTTTTGTTAATTTGATAGGGGCTCTTGCTTTGACAATCTTAATATTTACTTGCAAATATATTTCCATTAAAAATAAGGCATAATTCTTAGCAGGTTCTCTACATGCTAGGACATCAATGTACAAATAGCATAAGGTATCCATTTGTTTGATAACTACATCTAGCCTATGAGTTACCTTTGTGACTCTTTCTTCTTCCTTTCGCCATCCTTCAAAAGCCTGACTTTCGGATAAATTGAAATTCCTTAGCTGCTGTCGTAATTCTTCATACTTCTCTTGCGGGACAGTTTGTTCTGTAATTTTTTCTACTACTTACTGAGCTTGCATCAAACCATCTCATAGGGTTACTATCCTTGGGTCACTATCCCACATAGTAGTTGTAGGTAGGAAGTTCACTTGAATCTTCTTATTGCATCATTCCATAATTATGGTTCAAGCTTCTTCAGAGGACTTTGCCTCTATCTGAATTTCTTTATTACAGGCCATTATGTCATCTATTTGAATTTCGACATGATTAACAGCTGAAAGTTGTTCCTTTTGATTTTGAATGGCAGGCTGGACTTCAGTCCTTTTAACCTTTTTTCTAAGGGGTTTCGCTAGAGTGGTTGCATGCCTTACCACCGAGGTCCTTTTTGCTCTCTTCCCCATTTGCAGAATCCTGATTTGTTGCCGAAGTCACACAATTACATTAAGCAGTCTTTGTTGTTCCTTCTGTAATCTTTTGATTTCCTCCGTTTTACTGGAAGGAACAACCATTCACACACTTGGGCTTGGACTTTCTTCTTTCCCAATTTCTTGATTTTTCTCTTGGGGTGCTTCTTCATCATTCTGCTGATCGGGTTGTTCGGGGGTAGAAACCCTAGCTTGCTCTGCAATTTCCTGGGTAACTTCTTCTTCTCCCCTCTCTTCCTCATCAAATTCTTCAGGTGTGTTATGACTTGGGACAAATTGTTCCTCTTCTTCATCTTCATCATTTTTCTCTCCAGATGCACTTTCATCATGGCTGGAATGATTCTCTTCTTCTTCTTCCTCGTTGCATAACTCTTCGGATGCACTCTTATAGTGAACAGTGTGCTCCTGTGGCTCTTCTTCAGTGTGGAGGTTTAGTGGGCTGAGAGGTTGAGTATATTCTCCCATGTTGGCTATAATCTGGGCCAATTCATCCTCTCGTAGCAGATTTTGTAATGGGATTTCCTCACATTACTTTGTTTCTTCTTTGGCCTAGCCAGATTGTTCGGTTTCTCCTTCTGTTTCTCCCTCATCGTTTGATTTTCTTTTGTTCTCTCCTCCTTCCAATTGTGGGGGTTGCTCGTCCCTTGAATCAACTGCTTCCACTGGTTGATTGGTGTTCCCTTGAGAATTTTCCAACCTCCCTCTGATCCATTCCAATCTGACGGATTTCCTTCGTTTCAATGCTCTATTTGATGTATTTGCAGTATGCTTTTGTTTGGGGGCTGGCAAATCCAGTCCCCCGTCTATTGTAAAAATTAGCTCTTCCTAGCTGCTTTGTTGCTGAGCAAGACTGTAGCTAATTATCAATCGTATCAACCTGTGATGACTTACTACTGATTCTACATGGCAGGATGTTTTCATGCTGTTGTGTAGGTACATCCCCTCTGTGGACAGAGGCGATCCCACTAGCCTAAATGGGGTCTAGCAACAATCAAACAACGTAACACGCAGGTTCCTAATTGTAAAGTAAAGACCTATGATGAGGGCCTACCTCGAATCCAACGCTAGTATTTGTAGAAGAGTCGTCGCTCCCGTTCTTTCGCTCTGGCTGGTCACAATCCCCATGATCCTCGTGAATGGACACCTGCACATGTAAAGAACAACAAAAATACAAGCATAAAATCCAAGAAATGCAACTATATATCAGTCGGAAAGGATATAACTCAAACATCATTATAAAGAAAATAAGATTGGAACCATAATGATAGTCATCTATTATTATTGATAAACAAAGAAGAATACAACCAAGTTCTGACGTCAAATCCTCCTTTGGCTAGGTGATCAGCAACACATGCCTTGCAAAGCTTGTTGGGAATGGGGAATAAGCCTCTCTCTCCTTGGTTACTTGGACAAAGATCTTCTCATTAAAGATATAGCCTTATGGGGATGAACAAGGCCTCTTGTAGCATGAGCTTAGCAATTCTCAGACTTTGGGACTTAGAATTTGGAGCTTGAAGAGTAGAATTACTAACTAGCTTGTCAAAGGCAAAAGGAAAATCTTATATAGGGAGAGGAGAAGGAGATAGGATCATCCACAAGATTCATGGGATTTTCCTTATCATTAGGAAGCTTCCATGAGAGGTGGAGAACTGCTTCCCCTCTATGGAGATTCGAAGCCCAACTAAACTAACTCAAATTGGAATCAGTTCATGAATAGGTTAGGAACAACCTTCGCAAGTTGTTTTGTTAAAAACTTTACCCAACTGGGTTGGCGTGAGTGCGACTTTGAGACAGAGCACCAGCTGGCACACCCTCTTTGGAATATTTCCCCCATTGGCGCGAGTGATATACTGTGGAACAACGACAACAGAAAAATGGCTATTTTTATGGGTTTTTTGCAGAAGGTGTCTTCAGGGCATATGAAGTACATACTCAAGGGGATACAATGCAGGTGTTTTTAGGTTATATCACTTCTTATAGGTCCCGGAATAAGTCCTCCAATGTGCGGGAGAAGGGGTAACAGGGACGGTGACAAATTACTGTGTAACAGATGCCCCCTAAAGCATGAGGCTCGAGAGAGAGAGGGGTGAAATTATTTAGAAGAACATGGTCTACTGAAAACACTACCGCCGGAGAACCTACATGAAGAAGTACAATTGATATCTCAAGTACATGATGTATGTGGTATGGGCGCAGCCATCCATAGCAGAGTACATAAAAATCTGGATCCAAGGTATGGACGCAGCCATCCAGCGAGGATCGATGAATAGACTCAGGAATGGTCGCAGCCATCCAGTAAATGAGTCATGTAATGATCAGAATAATCCACAAAATCGAAACCTGGATCTCAACAGACAAAATCCAAGGTCTTGCGCTCCATCTCGACCCGAACAAAGTACAAGTTCAAGCATGCGAATATGGGAGTCGAAGTCGAACATGTAGGAACATCGTCTGATTACCAGTCAATGATGAAAACTGTTAACAGACGCGAGAGGTACCACCAATAATGAAAATGGTCCTCAAGGTACTATAGGTACAATCTACGGTGTGCGAATCAATGAGTCGGTGTCAAACACCTGTAGAATCATTCGATCAGACGCCAATGATGAAAACCTCGCGTCCAACATGAAGAACTTGCCATTGAGGCATGCATGCTCCAAGGCACCTGAAGAGAGTCTCTAAGGCAACTTCCTGAATAATGAGCTGAAGTCGGCAGGAAGTGACCTTGATCGAAGGTGGGCCATAATGTTTCCCACATCATCGACATGAGACAGGGAAGCATAAGATATTTTGTGTGAGGTATTAGAGGGAGGTTGAGTATTCTGCAGAGGTCAACTTCTCTTGAACATATTCGCGGCATGACAATGGACTTGGCAATATTTGACATCAAATGATCAGGGGTCATGGTGACAAGGCAATGAGCAGATGAGAGGTCAAACAGGATAACCCAAACCCATGGAGGCAAGTGTAAAAACAAGATGAGATGTCCCCACCCAGACACGAAAGTAGACAAGTGCCTTGTTCAAGAGCGACATATTGTCGACACGACAATAATTGTGGTTCCATTTTCCCCACCATTTCTGGCGAGTACCCAGTTATTTTTGGATGACAAGCTTGACGAAGATAGCATATGCTTGGGAGGCATCATTTCGACGGAATCTGATGTCATTAAGTTTTAACGAGTCTGACAAAGGAAGAACTCAGCGTCTTTTCATGTTCAGAGAGTCTGAAAAGACAGCTAAAAAGTAAACTCCTAGGGTGTCCTTTTTCGTAAAGTTGTGTCTCTCGAGCTCAAAAAAGTATAAAACAATGCTCGAAAGAACCACCCGATCATTACGACCGAGGATTACTTTTCATAAGTAGCGATTCCGATCAGAAAAAGTAAAAAAGCAATCGAAACTATGTTGCTTCGTGATCATTAACGAACCTGAAACGAAAATGGTCCGACAATCTTTTCATTTTTACACGGTCAGAAAAGGGTTTAAAGACGATCGCCTCTCATTCACATTTAACAAGTCGAGAGGACCAACTCGGCATTCTTTTCACGTTTAGAGAGTCAGAAAAGAGAAAAAAGATGACTCCAAAGTGACTTTTTCGCGTACTTATCGAGTCCGAAAAAAGTATAAAATACAACTCGTTTCATCGCCTAAGCCGCACAAACACCTGTCGCTGCACAAGAAACCGGTGTAAAATCCATTTTCGACACAAATATACATTAAAATATTCATAAAATGACTTTTAAAACCTACTTGAGGGTCAAAAAGTTATAAAATGGGTGAAAATGGTAAAACAAGAAATTACTTTTCACTTTTTACCTTTGGAGAGCGACATTAGGGATTTTCGTGTGCGATCTTCAAGCGACAATTACGACAAATCCAGTTGACCATTCAGAGCACTGTCAGTGTCAGGTAAGATATATCTTCCCCCACTCCATTTCCATCCATTTCAAATTTGTTTTAGACTATTTTTTCATCCTTTAGGGGAGGGATTTGAAAAAACAAGGGTTGCGCCCATTGGGGTGGGTTTCGGGCACGGACCCGCGCCAATGGGGTGACTTTCCCTAAAGGCACATGCCCATGGGTGCGACTGTTTTAGAAACAGTCGCACCAATGTCTGCACGGGTTTTTTAGTCGATATTTAAAAAATTTCAAATGAGTGCGCTGCATTTTTAAGTTACACAAGAGTCTAATTCAATGTTTTGGGCTTGTGATTGCAGGGAAACATGCAAAAATGGTAATCGTGTGGAAGGAACGAGAACATGACCAAGTGGACACATTGGCCTTAGCGGATGAGGACTGCAGGGAAGCTCTCAGAGCTTGTGGGCTCAAGAAATATTTCCTGTTGTCCTATCTACGAGCTCAGCCAGAGCTCTTGCAGTATCTGATCAACTTGTGGGATGTAGAGGAGCAGGTGTTCTAGATACGTGACCAAGTGTTGGAGTTAGATGTATCTGATGTCTATTTCCTTACTGGATTGTCGCGACGAGGGCCGGTGCCCCGATTGACTCTTAGCAGGCCATCTAGAGAGAAGATGGAAGAGGTGAAGGCTCGAGTTTGCCCGGAGGCACAATATGGGTCGGGTAGCTCAAAAGTGGATATCCCCGCTGTCCAAGACCTGACACTCAGAGCTTTGATATTCACCTTCACATGAGTTGTGGGGCACAAGCGCCCCATGAAGCTATGAAGAACCACTTGATATTAGCGACAGAGTGCCTTAGCCCGACAGTCTTCAATTGGGCGTCCGCTGTGACGACCAATATGAAGAGGCAGCTGACAAAGGCCAAGCGAGGCAAGCTGCAATAGTTCGGGTACAGATACATCTTGGTGATGTTATTCTTAGAATGTGTGCCAAGCTTCCAGGGCCAAGGGGCCTTTGTTCCTGACCCAGCACCTCAAGAGCCGAGGATGGCTCGTTAGGTGGCACTGATGCCGAGGGGTGGTGGCGGTCAGCAGATGTCTTTCAGAACTGAGTTTTTTAGGTGGATTTGCTGCCAACTGATTGTGGTAGAGGACTGGCCGTATGCAGGGACAGACTTCACCGGAGACCCTGACCTCTCTCTGTCGGAGGGAGAGGACTGGGACGAGGAGATTGGTATGATCTCGTTTTTTAGATTTTGCATTTATATGATTTTTTTGGTTAATACACGCTTGTTGTAATGACCTTTATATGCATATGTAGATGTTGGCCCAGATCATCTAGCTGGCATTTCTCCCATTATGAGGAGACACCCAGCAGCAGTAGCGGATCCTCAGAAGGAGGGTGGTGACAGAGGAGAGCTCATTCAGAACCTCGAGGCTATCACTCGAGGGATTACGCTCGGCTAGCGAATGTCCCGCTAGCGTACCATAGGCACACGGTGGGGGTGCCAACTCGCATCCATCAACTCCTGAGACATTTAGTGCGAGTGGTGACGTGCTATCATGAGCACCACCGGGACTAGATATCTAGGCTTTCTTTTCTATGCATATTTTTTTGAGAGACATGTTGTCTCCAGATGTACTCAGACAAACATGTATTATTATTGGACAGACATATATATATACATATGTTTTATGGTTTATTGTGTTTTATGCTTCTTATGTTATGTTGAATTACATGTTATGAAAATGCTTGTCCAACACATAATTAGCTAATGCATTGGTTAACGTATTAAATAATCTTGGAATATCTTGATAAGTAATGAAATCAAAATCCCTTTCTAACAACTTAACACGTAAATACAACCTTAAGATCCGATGATCTCTGACGAAATAACGCTCGTTGAGTTGGTGGACGACAAGCTGAGAGTCCAAGTTCACAACCAATGTTCGAATGCTGAGGTTAATCGCCTCAGCTAATAATTCAATCACAGCACTATACTCAGCGAAATTGTTTGTTGTACAACCTAGACAAACCCCTTGAATGTCTACTAACTAACCATGAGGATCATAGATCACCCATGCCGTAGATGACAAGTTGCACGTACTGCGGGAGGCACCATCAAAGAAACCAACATAAGGCGATCCAGACATCTGTCCAAGAAGAAAAAAGAAACAATAAGTGGCAATCATGCCGACACACCAAGACAAAACATGAAAACATGCACACACAACACACTTGCTGAAAGCACACGTATATACAAAAATAGAGTGCCTGGACTCATGCATAGTATTTTTTCAAATAAAGCCCATTTCGAGGCTTATCCAGGGGATTCCCTTCGTAATCAATAACCTCGTAGGCCCCTTTTTGCAAAACTCTTTTCACAATCTAGGGCCCGTGCCATATAGGCTCAAATTTTCCTGCCCCCAACTTATTGTTAGCTGGATCGTAGAGCAGGACCAAGTCTCCCTCAATGAAAGAGCGAGGACGAACAGTGTTATCGAAGAGAGTTTTCACTCGCTTCTTCTATGCTTCAATAGCTAAGGAGGCTAGTCGACGAGTCTCGTTTAGCCGCTCCAAGTAAAGAAGGTGCTCTTCTACCGGAGTAGTATTAGGGAGCAATTCGATGGCTATCTTTAACGAAGGAATCTCACACTCAATAGGAAGGGTAGCCTCCAGTCCATAAACCAACTGAAAGGGAGTGAAACTGGTGGCATCCTTCATAGAGGTTCGGTAGGCCCACAAAGTAGAGAACAACATCAAATGCCAATTGGACTTATGCATGCCAATGGTACATTGAAGCCTTGTAACCAAGACCTTGTTCACGACTTCTACTTGACTGTTGACCTGGGGATAGTATGGAGTTGAACTATCATGTCGTAGGCCCAACTGGGTTGTTAGATTAGTCATCATGTGATTATGAAAATGCTTTCCGTGATCAGTGACGATGGCTTGGGGGACTCTAAACCACGAGATAATATGGTTGAACAAAAACTGTGCCGCGGTGTGACCATCTTCAGACAATGTAGGCATCGCCTCTGCCCATTTCGTGAAATAATCAACAGCAACGATGATGTACCCATGCCCCCCGGTCGAGTGAGGGTTACAGGTCATATAATTGATGCCCCATTTGGCAAAAGGACTGATGGTAACAACGGGGTGCAGTGGAGCAAGGGGTGCACGCATCTTCCGTTGGTAAATTTGGCACTCATGACATGAACGGATGGCAAGAATGCAATCCTTGAAAATGGAGGGCCAAAAGTAACCAGCATGGAGAATTTTTTGTGCAGTGGCATATCCAAACATGTGACCATCACAAGCACCAGAGTGGCAGTCATTTAAAACTCTCTCTGCTTCTTCGAGAGTTAAGAATCAGCGGAGAATAGAATCAACGCCAAGATAGTACAGGGTGTCCCCAACGATGCGATATGGTTGGGCTTGATAGCGGATCCGTCGGCGAGCATCCTTCGATGTCTCAAGACGGAAGGAGGATGTCTATAAATAGACAATAATATCCCTGTACCAGGGATTGAGGGTGTTGATGAGGAAGAGAGCTTCATCCAGAATGGAATCCTCTAACTGAGAGGAGGTAGCATTGGATGGAAAAGAACACAACAATTCAGCGAAGACAAGCGATTTCTTAGACTTGGCAGTAGTGAATTCCAAGTCGAACTCTTGGAGGATGACTATCCAATTCGAGTACTTACCCCCCAGCAACTGACGTGACAAAATGTATGTCATTGGGTTGCATTCAGAGATCACTGTCGTAGTACGCAACAAGATGTAATGACAGAAGCATTGGACGGCACAAACAATAGCCAGTGTCAACTTCTCGACATAAGCATAGCGAGATTCCATATCTAAAAAATTGCGGCTAAGATAATAAATGACATGTTCAGTGCCATCATCGTCATATTGAACAAGAACCATGCCGATGGTGGTATCAGCAGCAGCCAGATACAACGTGTAATCGCAATGGTAATTTGGAGGACGCAACAAAGGAGCGGAAACCAGAAGAGTTTTAAGATGTTCGAAAGACTCTTGAGCTATGGCATCCCATCGAAATGGGGTGTCGCGCTTCAGTAACCGTGTGAAACCTTTTGCCACCTCAGCATAATTCGGGATGAATCATCATAAAAAGTTTTCTTTACCTTTGCAAGCTCTGTAGTTGCCGCAAAGAAGCAGGGGGAGGAAGATTCAAAATGGCCTCGACTTTAAGGGGATCCAAACGGATGCCCTCTCGGGAGACGATAAACCCGAGAAGTCTGCCGGACTCCACACAGAAGACACACTTATGTGGGTTGAGTCTAATATGGTAGTGCCGATAGCGGAGAAAAATTTCGCGGAGATGCGCCGGATGGTCTTGGCGTTTATCTGAATGAGTGTGAAGGTCATCTAGATAAGGCTGCATGATGTGTTGTGTATCATGAAAAGCATAAGACATCGCGCATTGGAAAGTGGCGCCGACATTCTTGAGACCGAAAGGCAGCTTTTTATAAGCGAAAGTACCCCACGGACAGATAAAGGTTGTCTTGTGTTGATCAACTGGCACGATATTAATCTGGTTATATCTAGAAAAGCCATCCATAAACGAATATATCTCACTCCCAGCACACTCATCAATGAGCTAGTCAATGAAGGGTGTGGGGTAGTTATCTTTTGGACAGGCTCGATTAATATCGCGATAATCGACACAGACTCAGATAGTACCCTGATTTTTATCCACAGGGATGATGTTAGAGACCCAATCTATGAGTGGGATGGGGTAGATGAAGCCAACTTTAAGAAGCTTTTCAACTTCCACTTTAATCGTCGCAGCCTTTCGGGGGTGCACAGGGCGTAAACGCTGACGAACAGGTTTAGCTCCTGGATATGTAGGTATCTCATGTACTACGATGCTTGGATCAATGCCGGGCATCTCTTCATAAGACCAGGCAAAGATGTCACGAAACTCATGAAAAAGAGCTATATAGATTTGAATTTCCTCAGGAGTGCAAGTGACTCCTATGTAAATGTGCTCGACGATCCATGGTTTGATAGAGATGTCGATAGGTTGAGTCTACGTAATGTTTCCCAAATTCCCTTCAGAGGACACTTGATGTACTTGAATGGGTGTCTGAACGGGTTGTGAAGGGAGACAAGGAGAAAACCGCTCGAGACAAGCCAACGTTTCCCGAAGGGTAGGGAGAAACGAGGAACGGTGATGAAGATTGAACCAAGGAGGTTCCTCGAGAGACATGGTCTCTATGATGGCTTCGTCGGAAGGAAATATTTCCTTTAACGAATCCGAGGAAGCGCACTCTCCAAGCCAAGGGGAATAGTCGTATGAGTCAAGAGCTCCTCTTAAAGAAGCATATTCAGCAGGAGGAGGCGATACAATAGCAATTTCGATGTAGTTGAGCTCGGCAGGACTCAACGGTATCTCCTCGCCCCATGATTCTATCCAGTCAATGGGGGGCAGGACCCAAGGATCAGAATGAACCAAAATCATACTGATAGAGGAGAGGTTTGGAGGTGGGAGTGAAAAGACACCCATGAGGGCGGGATCTTTGAAGAGCTTGGCTCCCACACTCTCGAAGGGGATGGAGGTATGCTCCATGAAAGGCACATTGCCTTCGGAAGAAGAAGCGAAGGAGAGCTGGTCTACCGTGACAATTTTCCCCCGATGAGGGAAACAAATGACACGAAAGAGGGATGAAGCCATGGCACGTATGGCATATGTCCATCTCTGGCCCAAAAGGAGGTTGTAAGTAAGATTTGCATCAACGACCTCAACTTCCACTTCAACGGTCTTCCCTTCCAAAGTAATCGGCAATCGTTGAAGGATACCGTAGGGGCGAGATTCTCTTCCATCAAAGGCTTCCGGTGTCGTGGGAGATTGACTCAAATTCAGAGACTCGATCGCTTTCCAACAAGCAACAGACATGATGCAAGTTGACACGCCTTCATCAATAATTGTACAATGAATCGTTTTCAAATTGATGATGACTTGAATGACGAAGGCGACCTGATGAGGCAGCCTTGGTACATGGCTCTCGAGATCAAAGGTGATCAAATCCGAATCGGCCGGGTCGATGCCACCGATGGCCGATAGCAGGGACTTCCTCTAGGGGTGGCAACTTTGGAGAACTTCTAAAGCAGACATAGCTAATGGAGCCTGAGCTAAGTCCTCCACGATGCTATAGTGCTGGGTAGTACGAGCATTTGGGTTGTAAGATGATCTCCGGAGTACACCTTTAGGAGGGGGTCGGATGGGCGTCTCAGTGCTAGGTCTCTCGATGTAGATCGGATCGGAACTGGATGGAGGAGTGCTTGAGGGGACCTCAGGCTCCTTCCCAGCGGATGACAGATATTCCTTTGTTCAAGTCGTTACATGAATAGGAATGGTTCCAGCCATGAACACTTGGGAACCAAAGGGAGAAGAAGACGAGGATGGATCGGCCACAATTTGAGTTTGTTGTGAGGGGAAAGGTTCTTTCAGAACCACAAGAATCCCAGGAGCACCTTTCAATAAATGACTAACTTCGGACCGCCTTGGGCAGTCTTTGGTATAGTGATCCTCGTCGTAAATAAGACAAGGATACTTGGGTTTACGTTTGGCTCCTTCCTCGGGTGGAGGTTTGGAGGAGTCCTGTTTGGGTTGCTCAGATTTATTCTTTGCTTTCCCCTTTTCTTTCCTTTCTAGGCCTTGTCCGCCATGGTAGACTGGATGACGTTGACCTCGAAAGTACTTCCAGAATTAGATCCACCCTAAGAAGTCTTTTCGTTTGAAGCATTCGATTTTTTCTTCCCATGGTTCGAGGATGATTTCTTCGCTGAAGGATTTACAGAGCCAATAACACCGTCAACAGATGGCTTTGGCGGAGCTTTGGATGTACCGTGTCTCGGGGCATCAGGAAAATACCCATATAAAGTACCTGACTAAGAATAAACTAAGTCAAGGTACTGAGCACGTGCGATAGCTTGCTCTTCAGTTACACAAGCTACCATAGCAATGTCTCGTGCGATTTTAGGGACAAAGGAGGTCATGAACCAATTGGTTAGGAGTTGATTAGGAATCCAGAACTTGATCAACTGACGACGCCATCTCCATTCATGTATATGATCGGAGATGTGTGTGGTCGTGTCCTGTTTGAGAGAAGTAAGGAGATGTGTTCCCGTCTCATACCGAATGGGTAACTGAAAATGAGTAAGGAATGCCATTGCCAATGAATTGAAATCTTGAAAGGATGCAGAAGTCAACTCAATATACCACTTAGCAGCCGAGCCGGTGAGAGTCCTTTGGAACAGGCAGAGCTGGATTGAATCGTCGAGCCATGAATTTGACAAACTCCAAAGGTGGTAAGTCATAACATGGGCTTGAGGATCCTCTCCAGCTTTGCCATCAAATTTGGGACAATCGCCGGGTATCTTGGTTGGAACCGGTGGCCAGAATGGATTATGCAAGATAGGATCATTAGTCAATTTAGATACATCTGGTAGTTCCAATGTTGCTAAGAATGGTAGTTGAGGATTGAAGGACATCTGCAGCTGTGGATACGAGGTAGTACCAGAGTTCCAACCAGCTGCTGGTTGCCCCCATTGATTTTTTCCGGATGGACCAGGCCCAAAAGGGTTCTGTCTGTAGGGACTCTGTCCATAGGGGTTATATCCATAACCAGATGGTTGACCCTGGATCTGCCCCCCAGCGCCCCATTGATTACCAATTTGACTTGCAGGAGCAACATACTGTTGCTGGTAATTTTGATAAGGAGCGACCTGCATCTGTTGATAATTTTGATACGGGGCAAACTAAGCTTGCCCCTCGAGTTGCTGGTATCCATATGGTCGTTGGGCTCCATACTGAGCCTGGGGACCAGACTGAGCTTGGTAAGAAGGTTGCGATTGAAACCCACCTTGCATCTGGAGACCAGTTTGAGTCTGGGGCTGAAAACCGGGTTGGGCTTGAGAAGCAAACACCATCTGCATGCTCGGTTGAGTAGACCCAGAAAGATGTCCTTGAGAAGATTGAGTTTGGGCCACCTGGGCGGAAGGTTACCCTGGTTGAGTTTGGGATGGACCTACTTGCACAAAAGGTTGAGCTTGCTGGGTGTTAGGTTGTCCTTGTACAACCGAGGGTTGTCCTTGCTGACCAGAAGGCTCATCGGACTGAATGGTTGGTTGACTTTGGGGTTGACCAACCTGTCCAGATGGTTAACTAGGCTGAGCAACGGGTTGGCCTTGCTGCATGTAAGGCTAACCACCCTGCCCAGAAGGGTACCCTTGCTGGATTCCAAGTTGTCCTTGTTGCGCATAAGGTTGTCTTGGATTCCCGTAGGGTTGACCGGAAGGGTATCCCTGCTGGACTCTAGGTTGTCCTTGTTGAGCATAAGGTTGTCTCGGGTTTCCAAAGGGTTGCCCAAGATAGGTGAAAGAAATACCACCATAGGCCGAAGGTTATCCCCGGAAGGGTTGTCCTTGTGGGCCTCCAGGCTACCCTGGATAGGTTTGGCCATAATACTACTGCCCATAATTAGGCTGCGTGTAGGATGGTTGACCTTGATACGATGGTCCTTGGTACAACTGTCCTTGATCCGGATGAAGTGCTTGGCCACCACCATAGCTAGTGGTACCCCACGTGACACTTAACAATACCGAGACCTCAACCGCAGGCTGAGAGGGCAAGGACATATACAAATGATTCCCTATGGGGTCATAATAACGACCTGAACCTTGCGCGCCCGGATTTTGGATGGTATGCAAATAATGAGAATATGCCTCCCCTGCTGGAATGGCACCAGAAGAAGGTGGGGAACTAACTGTAGGATGAACAACTCTGGGTGTATGTGCCGATTGGCCACTATGTACTGGACCGCGGGACGAACTAGCAACAGTAGTTACGATCGAAGACGCCATAACGACACTAGCAACCAGAGTTGAATATGCGACACAAATGGTTGGAATGGTTGGAACTGACGTGACAACGGTATTGTGAACTTGTGAAACAAAAGATCCCGTAGTGGGGATGATGTTATGATCCCACATGGTACCTAAAGAGGAGTTCCTAGAGCCCATGGCATCCCTCAAAGCCCTATAGCGTAAGGGCACTGTAACACCGAGAGGGGTGACAGTGAAGGCCGTAGATATGACCGGGGATGTGGTCGGGATAGGAGTGACAAAATAGGTGTCTCACTCGCTACAGGAGACGTGTCCTCCATATCAGACGAAGACATTGGGACCGAAACACCAGTAGGAGTAGAGGGAAAATCCTCTTCGTAAGGTTCCCAAACAGGGTTCCAAAATAGATCGTGGAGATCATCTTCTAGAGCGCGAGAGTTCAATGGTTGGACACTTGGAATGACAGGAAAAGTGTCACCACAAACCGGTGTCCCAGGAGAAGCAGAGGAAGGAGACCCTAGGGACAGGAGATGGGATCGATGGATCTGCCAAGATGATTTAATTCAAAAAATCCTAGACAAGCTAAGGAGAAAAGACACTACTCAAAACTAACGCAAACAAGATCTAACAGGGTAAGAGTGAACCTGGCCGAATAAATTTTAAGACATCAAGACATAACTTGACCTTTTCATCTTTAAAGAGTGGAGAAAAGGACAAAAATATGACACTAGTTGCCTTCGAATGTCTAGTGAGCCCGAAGTGACAAATGCTCAGGTGAGCCTTTTCTTTTAGGGAGTCTGAAAAGGATCAAAAATTGACTACTCTGGAGAACTAGGCAAGGGGTTTACCAGAAAATCCGTAAAACTACATATACACCTTAGCAATCATATGAAAACCAAGGACTTTCTGTACGGCACTCAATCTTCCCGAATGTTGTGTTTGGTGCGTTACAGGCTATAAGGTGGTAGACACGGCTTCCTGTGGATTAAGGATGATAACCTAGTGGAGTCTCCCCATATACTCGATGGTATGTGGGACAAGTCCGTACTAGACCACAGTTGAGTCACAAAAGGAGGAATCACCCAACCTTGAGTGGAAACAAAAGTGACTAGGTTTAACGACGCCGGAGCACGTCTCTAGCCTAGACCTCTAGAATGTGATCGTTATGTTCCAATGCGTTGTTAGATTCATTCAGTTTATTTTAAAGTTGATCTTGAGTTAGGTTTCGGTTTTCAGGTCCTACTGTATGTAATCTCTCAAAATTCCCTAAATGCAATCTATATGCCAAAACATGTCATTTCATTCAATGAATGCTAGTTACGAGAGAGTTTAAGAGCTTTCACGCAAACGAAACGATCACAAAACAACAAAGAAATTCCCTAATGCAGCTAATGAAAATTAACAAACTTTTCTTTAAGGTCACTAATCACTAATCGAAATGAAAAGTTCTAATTTTTATTAACTAATTCAATGCAAAAGAGATTTTTTCTTTTTGATGATGGAAAAATGCACTAAACAACTTTGAGAAATAACATAAGCAAATTCTATTCAATACAAGCACATTCAGTTCCTCAAATCACAAATCAAACATCCAAAGAACAAGAAAAATCCCAAAGACAACAATGAGCCGTGTGATCTAGGCTCAAAGTGAGACGAAGCAGAATTCAAGTGAAGACAAAGCAAGTCACCTAAATAACACAACAAAATGATTCACAACTACCAAACAAGTGTAAGGGAGCAAATAAAGAGTCGACTGGACCACAAAAAGGTCAAAACACCTTAGGAAGGCTCGACACACAAAGCCACTAGCTGCCCTAGGGCTAGAAATGCGAAATAGATAAAAAAAGCAAACACCCAAAGGGTAACAATCAAGGCCAGTCAAATCACACTCCAACACACTCAAGTAGTTTGAAAAAGGTACCTAGGACAAAACCCAAGCTCAAAAATTTCACAGCCAAGCAAAGTTCAAAAGTTTCCAGGCCTGGCGCGACTGTCAGGTTGCAACAAGTGCCTTTCAGAAATTGGCGCGGGTTATAAATGTGAAACTTGCGCCAACTGGCGCAACTGTAACGCTATAAACGAGTGCCAGCCGAGTTTGATATGGAAAAATAAAAAACAAAAGAGCCAAGGCTAAATCAACAGTACCTAGGCACGCCAAGAGGCAAGAAGCACCACAGGCATTCAACCCAGAAAGCTAATCAAGCAGGGGAAACCAAGAAATAACCAAGAAACAAGGCAAGTTCCAAGCCGTTCAGTTCGTAAACCAAACCGGAGATGGACTGAAGTGGCGTTGATCTACTTTGCTAATGAAAGGCAATAGCGTTTTGAAGGCTATCTGGCCGTACTTCAGGATCCGTCTAAAGTTTACAAATCAAACAACAAGACAAAACAAGCAACAAGGCAAAAAGCCAACTCCCCAGCGGAGTCGCCAAATTGTTGTGTAGGTAAATCCCCTCTGCGGGCTGAGGCAATCCCACTAGCCTAAATGGGGTCTAGCAACAATCAAACAACGCTAACACGCAGGTTCCTAATTGCAAAGTAAAGACCGATGATGAGGGCCTACCTCGAATCTAATGCTAGTATTTGTAGAAGAGTCGTCGCTCTCGTTCTTTCGCTCCAGCTGGTCACAATCCTCACGATCCTCGTAACTGAAACTTGCACATGCAAAGAAAAACACAAATACAAGCATAAAATCCAATAAATGCAACTATATATCAGTCAGAAAGGATATAACTCAAACTTCATTATAAAGACAATAAACGTGGAACCATAATAATAGACGACTATCATTAAGGTTCCACTCTTATTGTCTTTATAATGATGTTTGAGTTATATCCTTTTTGACTGATATATAGTTGCATTTCTTGGATTTTATGCTTGAATTTGTGTTGTTCTTTGCATGTGTAGGTATCCATTCACGAGGATCGTGGGGATCGTGACCAGCTGGAGCAAAAGAACGGGAGCGACGAGTCTTCTACAAATACTAGCGTTGGATTCGAGGTAGGCCCTCATCATCGGTCTTTACTTTGCAATTAGGAACCTGCGTGTTAGCATTGTTTGATTGTTGCTAGACCCCATTTAGGCTAGTGGGATCGCCTCTGCCTGTATAGGGGATTTACCTACACAACACATGCTTCGGGCAACATCATGTAGTAAAGAATTTTAAAACACAGGCAAATTCACAGTGCATTTCTGTTTTAGTACAGCTAAAACTTAAGGTGGCATGGTCTTACCACGTCTTATCTTCCTTCACAAGTAATGTAATTCCGAATGATCTTTGCCAATTCTTCCCATGGTTCTCCCAAAGCTGCTGGTAGAACTCCCTTCCCACTTCAAGTCAGGTTTTGTCCTTCATCTTGGAATATTTTGATGGCGTCGTGTAGTCTTATCTTCTTCAAAGTCCACAAAGATCCAGTGGCTAGCAGTCCCGAAACTTCTGCAATTATATCGTCGGTGACTGCTGTTTGTCTCCCTCTAACCATGGAGTGATATTATTGCAAGTTCTGCAAAAATTCAATTGCCACATTCTCGTTGGACTATTGCAGGCGATTAATATAAACTATCCATACTGCCCTTGTTAGGATTTCTCGTGCGACATACGAGACTATCAACACCTGTGGTTCTCTACGAATTGATCTTCACCCCATGCTTAGCAAACTGTAAAAAAACATGGAGACGACAATGGAATAGAAGGTTGTTCAAGTTGTTAGCAACCACAGGAAAAAATGACGGAACAACAACTCATTTAGAATTCAAATTACTTGCTAATTGTCGCAAAGCATAACGTGGAAATAATTTTGAAACAGCAAGCCATGAAAATTGAAAACGATATACCGTTAAGCCTTGCTATTCCCAAGTAAAAGTTCTCCAAATGAAAAACTGACATGTATGCCAGTGAATTATGAGGTCACCTGCTCCCCCCCTATAATGGGATAGGCAATCCTTGGCCGTCAAATGAGGGAGTGGCATGCTAGACTGACATGATGCAGAGTCAGAAAGGAGCAACATATACCGAGATGCCATGTTTACAAGAATGAGCGGATTTCCAAAATCGAGGTGTTTTATAGAATCACTTAATAAATAAGAAAAAATTGTGATATGATGCGAGATTTGGAGGATAGGACAGCTGACGTGCACAAAAAGTTTAGTGTAGTCATGATCAACTTTTTCTGTCATGATTGATTGTAATAGATTTCATGTATTATAGGTTCGAAAGAATTATGTTCATAATGTTATTTGATCCATTAGAAAGGTAGAAGAAGGGATTAACAAGTGCTATTGGTGTTTAAAGAATGTGACCTCAATACCATCAACAGAGCTCTGTTGCCCATAGGTGTCCATAACCTTGATAGAGTTGTTTTTTTCACCCATGGAACCATGATCCTTTGTGTATGTTCAAGAAAGTACTGTGGAATGTCAAAATGGAGGTCATTATGCTGGCTTGGTAACCAGATAAATCATAATGCCATTCACTAGGAAGGAGTGAAAGGTGGGTAGGCCGGCTCGTGATGAGACCTCCTATTCCAAGGATTTGTTCTCTCTTTTTTTTTTTAATGTGACTCTTGGATCATTTCCCTGGTGTGGTGGCCATAATGGGAATGCCACTTCACTTTATTCCTTATGATCATGGTAGGCTGGCTCCCAATGAGACCCCCTATCCTTCATTAACAAACCATGTTAGAAAATTATGTCAACATTTTACTTTTATTTTTTATTTTTTTATAAGGTACTTTTCCTTATTTATACACAAAGGGTGGTTTAGCACTCCTTAAGACTAGGGATGGTGGAAGAAGTCTTAACATCTCAATAGAAAAATATGCCCTTCATTCTTATTCTTGAATAATGATCAAAGAGGATTATGAAATTTTAGAAGGAACCATCATGATAAAAGATAACCAACCATACCTGTATTAGTAAAACAATGACAACAAGGTAATCAATAGTTGTTTCCTCTCCTCTTTTCTCTTATCAAATCAGAGCAAATTCTTGTAAACATAGGAACTTTTTATTTAATTTGCTGATTTCAACATCTTCTAGTTCTCATATTCATTGCAATACGTGTATAGCTGTGTTTCAGAAGTGATCCGAATGATAAAACACACAAAAAGAAAAAATAAAAATAAAAGAAGTGTTATATACAAAATCATAAAAAAAACTCGAAACTGCTGTGTAGCAAAGAAAACAAGCGCAAGAAAAATGCAAATAATGTTGTGTTTTTCGAAAAAGAACAACGAAAACACTAATGATGTTCCTCCGCAAAAAGGAACAACAGAAAACACCAGTGTTGTTCCTCCACAAGAAGGACCAGCAGAAAAAGAAAAATGCATTATTCAGAACAAAAATGTTGTTCCTTCGGGAAAAGGAACAGTAGAAACAAGAATGCTACTCCTTTGGAAAAAGGAACAACAAAAACGAAAATGTGTCATTCCTTTAGGAAAAGGAACAACAAAAAAGAAACTGTGTCGTTCCTTCGAAAAAGGAACATCAAAAGTAAAAATGTGTCGTTCCTTCGGAAAAAGGAACAACAACAATAAAAATGTGTCGTTCCTTTAGAAAATGGAACAACAAAACATGAAAAATGCTATTCCTTCAGAAAAAGGAACAACAGAAGATGAAAAATGTTGTTCCTTTGGAAAAGGAACAACAAAACACAAAAATATTGTTCCTTTGGAAAAAGGAACAACAGAAGATGAAAAATTTTGTTCCTTTTGGAAAAGGAATAGCAAAACACGAAAATGTTGTTCCTTTTGGAAAAGGAACAACTGAACACAAAAATGTTGTTCCTTTGGAAAAAGGAACAACAAAAGACGAAAAATGTTGTTCCTTTTGGAAAAGGAACAACAGAACACGAAGAATGTTGTTCCTTTGAGAAAAGGAACAACAGAAAAAGAAAAAAATGCAAGTGTTGTTCCTTTCGAAGAGGAACAACGAAACGATGGAAATGTTGTTCCTTCTAAAAGGAACAACAAAATGGTGAAAATGTTGTGCCGTTTCTTGAAAAAGGAACAACAGAATGGTGAAAATGCTATACAACTGAAAAATATATACAAAAAAATAAAATAAATTATGTATAGTGTGTAAGAGTAGTAGAAATACTCAATGAACCAAAGGTGAGGAAGATTTCGTTTCCTAAACCAAAATTTGCATGTCAGAATCTTCGCAAAGTTGCTGGTAGAAGGATTCTCGAGTAAGCAATCGAACTTGGTGGCCGTTTTCTTTAAAAGTATGTCTGGATCCATCAATAGTGGTTAGAGTAATGGTGCCATTATCATGTACCTTATGGATTTCTATGGTCCTAGCCAGCGAGTCTGAAGTTTCCCGGGAAAATCTTGGAACCTAGAGTCATATAGGAGTGCCCAATCTCCTTCGCAGAAGACTTCCTTTTTAATGAGGGCGTCATGCCATTTGGCTCGCTGTTGTTGAATTAACGCAGTATGTTGAAGGGCAGAAAGCCTGATTTCATCTAGCTCATTGATATGCTGTAATCTATTAATCTGGGTCTCGTGTAAATCTAGACCGACTTCTTATGCTATTCGTAATGTCTGTATTTCAAATTCTATTTTAAAGATGGGCTCCTTTCCAAACACTAGCTGGTATGGTGAATAATCGGCAATACTTCTCCATGTTGTTTTGTATGACCACAGTGCTTCTGGCAGTCTTGCAGCTCAATTGCGTTTGTGTGATGCAATGGTTTTTGTTAGTATTGCTTGTATTATTTTGTTTGTGCTCTCTACTTGACCATTGGCCTGTGGATGGTATGGAGTAGTAATTTTATGCTGAATATGATAATTTTTTAGTGTGGCAGCAATTTTATTACCAGCAAACTGAGGTCCTCCATCTATAATTATATCTCTTGGGAGGCCATATCACACAAATATG
This sequence comes from Pinus taeda, assembly GCA_000404065.3. Classification (NCBI taxonomy): domain Eukaryota; kingdom Viridiplantae; phylum Streptophyta; class Pinopsida; order Pinales; family Pinaceae; genus Pinus; species Pinus taeda. The sequence goes on from APFE030873649.1 coordinate 220,083, forward strand.
TGGAACAAGAACTTTATGATGGAATCTTCTGTAGCTCTCGACAATGCCTTTGCTTCAACCCATTTGGTGACATACTCTGTTGCTATCAGAATGCATTTTTTTTATTTGACGACGGGTTAATTGGATCAACAAAATCAAGCGCCCATATTTCAAATGGTTCAATAACTAGCTGTGGGTCTAGAGGCATTTCATCAGCCTACCCAGGGCGTCTTGCTCTCTAGTAGATGTCACAAGCTTGAACTATTATTTTTGCATCTTTAAAGATCGTGGGCTAATAATACCCTGTTTGTAGCACTTTGTGACCAGTTCTCCAATCTACGAAGTCTCCACCACATGGTCCATCGTGAAAAGCTTTCAAGATGTCAAAAATTTCATCTTCATGGACGCATCTCTTGATGTGCATATCTGCCCCTGTATGAAACAAGTATCCCCCAATCCAAGAAAATCGAGTACTTCATTAGACAATCTTCTTTCGTTCATTGGGGGTCAAATGTTTCGGTAATTTGCCTACTGCTAGATAATTTGCAACATCAGCATACCAGGGTGTTTTAATAGTAACAATGAACAGATGTTCATCTAGAAATTGATCTTCGATTGCTGCTGTATCCACTAGTTTTGGCATTCCTGAGAGAAAATTAGCTACAAGATTTTCTTTTCCCGGTTAGTCCTTTATTGTGATATCGAATTCCTATAATAAAATAAGCCATTTGGTTACTCTACCATTTATAATGGGTTTATTTGCTAAATATTCTATGGCAGAGTGATATGTATATAAAATAACAGGATATCCAGTGATATAATACCTAAATTTATTAACGACATGTATTACAGCTAAAAATTCCTTTTTAGTCACAGTATAGTTCAATTTAGCAGGAGACAATTTTTTGCTAATATAATAAATTGAATATGGTTTTTTATCTTCTCCCTACCCAAGGATTGCTCCAATAGCTGTGTCTGAAGTATTTGATGAAATTTGAAATGGTAGGTCCCAATTTGGTCCTCGGAGTACTGGGGCTGTTGACACAAGCTTTTTCATATTCTGAAAAGCATGATCACATTTTTCTGTACAAACAGTGTCAACATTTCCTGTCAGTGCATATAAAGGTGCAACAATATGAGAAAAATGTTCTATGAATCTTCTATAATAACCAGAGAATCCAAGAAAACTGTGTACCTTTTTCTGAGTGGTAGGAGTAGGTATTAACAAAATTATTTGGATTTTGGCCAGATCTACTTGTATTCCAGCTGCTGAAATATAATGGCCTAGAATAAACCCTTCAGTCATCATCATATATCATTTTTCATGGCTCAGACAGAGCCTAGTGACAATGCATTGCTGTAGCACTTTTTCTAGTGTGTCCAATGTTGGGTCGAAATCATCTCCATATGGTGTAAAGTCATCCATATATACTTCGAGCCCTTCATTTATTAAATCTGAAAAAATGTTGAGGATAGCCCTTTGAAATGTAGTAGGGGCATTGCATATGCCAAAAGGTAAAACTCTATAGGAAAATGTTTCCCAAGGATAGGTAAAAGTAGTTTTATCTTGGTCTTCAGGGGCAATCTGAATCTGATTGTATCCACTGAAGCCATCCAAGAAAGAAAAGAATTTCTTTCTTGCTAACATATCTAATACCTGGTCAATGAATGGAAGGGAAAAGTGGTCTTTTAGAGTTGCTTTATTGATTTCTCTATAGTCTACAAATCCTCCACTTCCCATTCTTCTTTGGTACCACCACAAGAGGAGAGTTCCATTTGCTATCGGAGATTGGGTAAATAAAGTTCACATCAAAAAGTTTTTGAAGTTCAACTTTTACAGTGTCCTTTAGGTGAGGGTTAAGTCTCCTTTATTGTTGGCGAACAGGTCTTGCATCCTTTCCTATGTAAATGTGGTGTGTACATAACTGGGGATCAATTCCTTTCATGTTAGGATAATCCCATGAAAATGCTTCTTTATGTTTTCTTAGCAGCTAGATTAGCTTGTGTTCTTGTTCTAGAGTCAGGCTGCCATTAATGTTTAAAGTTTTTCCTAGCTCAATTTCTACAGTTTTGCTATTTGATACAGAGGTAGTAGGTATTGTTTGATCGTGACTATCTTTGAGAAGATCTTCTTCTCATTCATTATCAAATGCTGCTTCTATCATCTAGCATTGTAAGTGGGATCTAGATTTAGCCTGGCTAAGAAAGTTGTTAATGACATCATCCTTTGTTTTATCTTTAAAATCAAGTCCATCTTCTATGGTTAATGGAGATCTAATATTTTCAGTGAGGTATAATATAGGATGTTTGTTAGTTTTCATTATTGTGAAACTTAGCTGGGCTGGAGGATACAAGGCTAGATTCTTGATATTAGCCCCTCTAGTTATGGTCATACTGCCTTGCCGACAGCTAATATAAGCGTTAGCGGTTGCAAGCCAAGGTCTGCCTAAAATCAATGGATGTCCATCAAGTCAGTTTTTGGGGTTTATTATCAGGAAAGTCGGCAAGATAATCCTAGGAATCAATAGATACCATGACATCATGTAGTGTGCCTTCTAGCCTAACCACAAATCGATCAACCAGTTCTTATAAAGTGGAGGTTATTTCTACTGATGTAATGCCCAATTTTTGACAAGTGGTGGTTGTTAGGATATTAATTGCAGCCCCTAAATCAACTAAGGCATTTGCAAAAGTTTGCCCATGGATTTTTATTGTTACTGTCGGATTTCTTGGGTCTTCATATTTAACGAGTGTTTCTCTTCCTGATAATAGGTTGGATAAAGTGCCAACTACTTGGACTGTCAGATTATTTGTTGTTCTCCTCCATTTTTTTTTATACATAGCTCCTTGATGGTCTTTGCATATATTGCGATATCTTCGATGGCTTAGAGGAGTGGGCTTTTTATGTATAGATTTTTAAGTTCTCCCAGAATGTCAAAATCAGGGTGTTGTATAGGTCGAGGTATAATTAACCGTTCTGGGAATGGAGGAGAAGATGTGATTAATTGATTATGAGTTTTTTGTCTGATCACATCCTCTTCTTGCAATGGTTGTTCTATAGGTAACTGATTTTCAACTTGAGCGGTTTTATCTCCCTCTATTTCAATGATGTGCCCAGATCTCAATTGAAGGTCATTACACTCCCTTAGATTGGTTCCTATGTCTGGTGTTTCAATTATTTGAATAGATTGGACTGGTCTATTATTCGTATTAGGGTCGGGTTGGGCTGGGAGTTGTGGTCTTAAATTAGACTCGGGGTTTTGTTGTAATGCTGGTAGTGTAGGTTGAGGGAGTGGAATGGTTCCTACTTGCTGGTTCATCGGTCTTTGCCAGTTTGTCTGCCAGGCTTGACACTGTGAAGTAGGAGGGGACCATTGTACTGGATATACATTATTTTGCGAATATGGTGGGGTATAGGGAAAATTTGGCCAATTGGGTTGACTTGCTGGATTCGGCCATGGTGATGATGAAGGAATTGGTTGTTGTGACCAATTTGAGAATGGATATTTATTTTGCCACATAGTACTATATTGCTGAGCGTGATATTGTGGAGGGTAAAAAGAAGAAGCTTGATTGGAGAACATACCTGATTTTCGCGGCTGCCATTGATGGTGCTAATTAAGTAGGTACACCGATTCTGGCTCTTCCTCTGTTTCCTTGTATACTGTTTTCAATCCAGGAACTGAGGGACAACTTTCTTTAGAATGATCTTTTGTACAAATGGTGTAGACTTGAACCACATCTAATGGAGATTCTTTGTGGTTGTGTTTCTTCTGCTTGGCCTTCATAATATCAAGTTGCGTTGTTAGAGTCCCTAATATGTTAGTTTAAATTTTTTTAATAAATTTCCAATTTCTGCATGAGGTACTCCTTCTGCAGAAACTCTATTATCTCTTGCAAACTAATCATGTTCTCCTGGTTTTAGTCTTGTGTTGCCTCTTGAACTCCTCATACATAAATTAATAATGTCAGCAAAATTTTCCTGATAAATATCTCCTTTTCCCATAATGTTTAGTGTTTCAATCCATTGTTCCTTCATTCCTGTAATTAATTTTGTTTTCAATACATTATCAGGTAAGGGTAATGATGCATAAGGAGATCTTTAAACATTATATTGAAAACGCTCGACATATTCCTCTAATTGTAGAATTGAGACTTCTGTGATTTGTCATGGTTGTAAGGAGAGCTTCAGCGTAAATCACATAAGAAAGACTTTTGTCGACGCGTTTCGAACCAACCAATGTGGTTCATCATCAGGACGAGTTTCCTCTAATGTTTCATTTGGTCTAGCCATCATCTGAAATATTTCATCTTTCAACTCTCTAGACCTACAATAATCCTGATATTTTTTTAGAAAAGACACTTTCATTTGATCCCAGTTATTTATAACACCACCACCCAACCCCATAAACCATCGTAAAGAAGCTTCTTTTAATGTAGAGGGAAATAATTTCACTTAATAGGGGTCGATGGTATAGTCATAACCTCTACACAACACATCAAATTCAAATAAGAATGCATCAGGGTCTTCTGATGTGAGGCGATGAAATGTAGGGATATGCTAGAGAGGAATTGCTTTCATAGGAGCATTAGCTGCAGTGTCCAAAATGGGATATTGTAGTGTAGATGTTTGGGTATTTGGATGGTTTTGGGCCATTTGGTCAAATATGTGCCAGTAATCTTCTGGGATGTCTAGGAGGGTATTCCTAGGTTGACAAGGAGGATTGGCTTTAATAGGAATGGCCTTAACAACACTTCCTTTATGTGGGATGATGAGACTTCCTAATGTCTGGGGGGATTTTGGCTCTTGAGGTTCTTCAACCTCGTTATGGATGATTTTTGCAGCACTTCCCTTATCTGGGCTGCTTAATGACGGAATTATCCTAAGAGGAGATCTTGGTTCTTCAGTTTCCTTGGTTTCTCCTCCCCCTTCACAGAGGTTGCTAAGGTTCCCTTCTTGCAATGATTTTGGGCTAGAATTCTCAATTTCTTGAAAATCCTTCTCTTTGGTGTGACTATGCACCTCAACAAAGGCTACAGATTGTGATCCTGTGGCCTGAAGGGAACTAGTAGGTTGTCTAGAAGTGACTTTTCTAGGCCCTACTAAAGGTTGAGATTCTGCTCTCTTAAGGATTTCATCTATAAAGGTTGATTGGCCAAGGGTCAACGGCCCCTTAGCTTTATTAGGCTTGGGTAGAGGTTTAGGATTCTTTTCTGGCTTTTTCTGCTTAGTCATGCACACAAATCAACTACTAATTTCTACCCAAATAAAACATCAACAAATATAGAAGAAGGCAGGTAGGGGAGCAGGGCTATTACATGCTCTGCATGCAGGTTCTTACCTTCTCTTTTTAAAACCCAATTCTTTCATAGCAGGTTCTTACACTACTCTAGAAAAGAGACAAATGGCTACACTCTTCCCCAACAACGGTGCCAAAATTTCGAGTAGTAAAAAGGGTATTTTTTACCTCTATTTACCCTACATTAATTGTCAATCCAAGAATGATTTTTTATTTCAAAGAGTATACTCAGTTTGAGGCAGTCATTTGTCAGAGTAATGCTAGTAATATAGTGCTCTTAATACAAGAGTAAAAAAATGCTTGAAATGAAATCTATTTGCAAAAAGAAACCTAAAACTCAAACCATGCATTCAAAAAGCTACAACAATTTATCAGTCGAGGGTACAGTAACAACAACTCTTCCCTCTGTAAAATGATGCAATTAAAAAAGAACTGAAAAGAAGGATCATCAAACTGGGAACTAGACAGTGTATGTCAATATTCACTACAGCTTCAAACCTTCTGCACAACAAAGCAATGATGATCTTCAAATGGAAAGAAATGGAACAACAACTTGTTGAAGGCCCCGAAAATTGGGTCAACAACAAGGGGGATACCTGCCCGGTCCAGACCTTGGTTGGAAGCTCCTTATCCATTTGGTATAACGGGTCTGACTGGGGATATGGGACTAGTTTCCCCATTCAGTGTGTGTGTGTGAGAAAGATGGGTATTTCTATTCTAGATGGAATACTTCTATCCTAATTCTAATCTAATGCTATGCTATTGTATTCTAATAAACAGATAAACATCGAAATTTATGCTAACCCGGGGTTTGATCTTTCTTCTATGTGATCTAAAAAGATTTCAAACAATAACTGGTAATAAAGATCATTAAGCTATTATAAGAAAGGAATTCAATAAAGATGAACTACTTCGTATAAGAAGTTAGACGAAACAGTTATGAAAACTTATCGCATAAATGAGCTATTCATACACTCAACATAAACAAATAGTTATCATCGTACAAAAGTGCCAAATGATAACTCAGACATCCATGATGTAATATATAAACAACTGAAAACTGAATATCACTTTAACGCATAAGCAGAAATGGTTAAGAGATAAAAGTACCATTTATAACTAGTCCTACTCATGAGCTTCAAGTGACAATTGATTTATCTCTCCTTGATTTAACATCCACTAAGAGTACAGAAGTGCAACATCAGTAGCAGATATCCAATGCAAATATTAAATAAACCATGTTCCATTCATTCACCAAAACCTCCTCTGAGGGTGCAAAAGTACATGTTCTGAGGACAAGTTTTTGATAAATTTCTGGACCCTTCTCTAAATGCATGAGAAGGGTTTAAATACTACTAACTAAGTAACTTATTTACGGAAATTGAGGATTCGGTTTAAATCACCGTCCTCTTTATAAGCAAAACTATTTCTAAAATTAAATTTACTATCTAACTATTTCTAAATTTGCTCCTTAATGTCACAAGCATTCTGTATTTTGCTGAGTGGAGTCGGCTGACTGTCTTCCGTCTTTGGTTGAGTTAAGCAAACAGAATCGACAAGAGCTGGCATTATATTTTCAGTAAAATTGATGATATACTTGAGAGTCATCTAGTGACTATGCGACATTACCATGTATACCTAGTAAAAATCCCATTTCAACTTGGTTAACCCTTGGGCTGCTTCTGCTTTTCCTTTAGTCTTTTGTTTCCAGTTTGTTTCTGTCGCTGCTTTCTTGCAATTTTCGGGGCTTGCAAGTAACTGAGTAACTAGGAGCCTTCCTTTTCAAGGAAGTTTTCTTAGCGATGTGCTAATCGCGCATCGGAAACTGCCTCTGTTTCTTGATCCGAGCTTCCCTGATGCATTTTTTTGCCTCTTGCGCCTTTTTCTCTTATCCGGTATAAAGCTCAAAATTTGTAAAAGTAGTGATTCCGTGAGCTCTTGACCCTGAGAATTAAACTATCTATTTCTGGTATCAGCATCGTTCAGTACCCATTCAACCATGGCTGTATATGAGAAATTTGTGATAGATGCCTCAGAAGAGTACTGCGGCTCTTTTTCTTCCTTAAGTGGATTAGGTGTGCCTTCCGAAATGGACATTGGAGCGCTGCCTTTCCTCCTCATAGTTTTCTGCATACTACCCTGTATAACGCTTCATCCTTCTTTCCTACAATTTACATTGAGGTGGAAGTAATGATAAAAAGATTAATGACAAGAAAACTTTAAATGCCGAAGATATGCAAAACATGCCACCTTACATGAGCTACTTCTTTGAAAAACACAACACCATACTTCATTAACAACTCGCAACAACTCATTAATTCGCATTAAAATGCATGACCAACTCTCGGCTGAAAAAGTTTTCTCGGATAATGAGTCGGAACTAACTGCGATGGAGGTCCTGTGATTTTGCTTTGCGATATCGCAGATCGTTGTATCGCAAATCGCAATTTCATCGTGTTGTTCTATCGCAAGGTCATAGTATCGCAATATCGCAACATTGCAGCTTCGTAGTGTCCCAGTATCGCAGTATCGCAATATCGTTATAATCCTTATGTGTGATTCATGTGATTTTTGCGATGCGCGATATGCGATATCGCATCTCAGCGATTTTTAGAGTTTTTAATGTGAGTGCTTCTTTAACGTATGCGATGCAATGAAGTTTCGCGTCGCAATCTTGCATTTTTCATCATTTTAACTCATTAGAAGGTACCCTATCATTTTTTGCGCGATGCGATATTTCTTAAGGAGTGAATTTTATTTTCTTCATTATGAAACTTAGGTTTTTTAGATTCTTCAAGGTATTTTCCTAAGTCCATGATGTTGTAAGTTTCATCTAAAAAGAAAATATAACACTAATTGTTTTTTTGATTTTTACTGAGGGTCCCCACTTACTTAGTATTAGCAATAACACTTCATAAGGAGGGGGATTGTTGGTGGCCACAACAATTGGCGATTCACTTGGAAGAACCTGTTATCTCTGTGTTTCTATTGAATTTTTCAGCTTCAAAAACAGAAATTTTTTCAGAAAATTAAACTTTATTATAGAAAGATAAAGTACATTATGCTCTAACCTATCAATGACATTTTGTTTCAGCTATTTTCAACTTTGATTATCTGCTGCCACAAGTTAGTCCTTGTGTTTACATCAATCATTACTTGGTCTATAAAGATAAAACAAAGTCTTCTCTGTAAACCAGTTTTAAATATGCTCATTTGTCGTAGGTAGAGCCTCTGCTGTCAGCAAGCATTTATAGCCTCGACAGGGTTACCTGTTACCCAGCAATGATCATGTATCCTACTTAAAGAAACCTAAAACTTTCAAAGAAGAATCCACATCCACACTTACTGCTTTGATTTTCTTTTTTATTCTTAAATAACAATGTCTTGGTTTGGTAGCCAATTTATGACACATTCATTCACTCGATTTATAACTTTGCTGAACAAGTTGGCTCGTGATGAGACCCCTTGCCTCTTGATTGTAACAATCTTGAGTCATTGCCCTATTGTGGTATGCAGTATTTGGCAAAGTCATCAAATTATAATATCTGTGATTATGATAAGCCGGCTCATGATGAGACCTCTCATTCTTCAAGATGAAGTGTATCCTTGGATTGTTCCTCTGAAAGTTGTGATTTCCTTGGCAGGGAGGAAGTCATTGTTTCCTTTAGACAGCTTTGGACGACAATGATAGAGTTTTTTGGAAGTAGTTGTTCTACAGAGAATCTTTATTTTGTTATTGATACCTTTCATTGCACTGATATAAAAAAATTTCTTCACTAAAGGTTATTTTCATCAAACTTTATGAAGTTGAAACTAGTGTCATATCTAGGTTAGAGTCTTTAACTGTATCTTTCAACAATAAAGATCAATTTTCCAAAATATTTTCTATTTATACAAGTGAAAAATCAAAATTTGAAAGAGAGTTGGTGTCTTTTTCGTAAATGCCTAATGTAGCCATTCACAACTGGTTTTATTATGAAAAAGAAAAACTATTACTCTACAAAATAGAAGAATAATCTTCTATGGAAAATATTTCTTATGAATTTGTCCATTGACAGGCAAAGAGTCTCTTTACCTGTTAAATCCTCTAACACAAATGTCGATGGACCTAAGACTTCTACAATTTGAAAAGGACCAAGCCACATTCTTTGAAATTTTGTATGTTTCCCCTTTTCTTCGTGTGCCTTATCCCATTTTAAAACTAAATCTCCCACCTGAAAATATTTTCTGGTCATTATATTTGAATCAAAAGAGGATTTTACTAGTGCTTGATGATGAGCATGCGTTTTCTTAGCTTGTTCTCGCTGTTCTTCCAAATTGATTATTTCCATCTGTCTTAGGTGTAATGAAGAAGTTAGTACTTCATCAATGTATTGAACTAGAGACAAAGAAGGAATTGCTAAATGAGTCGGAAGAACTACTTCTCTCCCATAAACTAAATTAAAGGGAGAAGTGTCGATGGAAGCTTTTCTCGTTATTCGGTCTGCCCATAAAGCGTATATTAAAGATTTATGCCAATTTTTATGATTTTGGTCTATTGTTCTTTTGATAATCCTGATTAGGTTTTTATTTGTAGACTCGGCTAACCCGTTGCCCTATGGATAATAATTGGCCGAATATTTAAGTTTGAATCCTCTTTTAAGTGCAAATTCAGTCATTCCATTTCCAGAAAAGTATGATGCATTATCGAACATTAAAGTGGAAGGTAATACAAACCTAGTAATTATAAATTGATCTATGAACTCAATGATATTTTTAGCATTAGCCGTTTTGAGTGGAACTGCTTCTACCCACTTAGTAAAATAATCTGTCGCTGTAAGGATATATCTATGCTGCTTGGAAGAGTGAGGAACGATCTCACCTATTATGTCCAATCGACCAAATAACTGGTTGTAGTGGTAAGGATGGCTTCTTTTGTCTTCCAGTAGTAGTTTGGCAAACTTGACATTTCCTCACGTAACTGTGCGAGTCTTTAAATAACGTGGGCCAGTAATACCATTCGCGCAAGATTTTATGTGCAGTAGCATCTCCAGCATAGTGTCTGCCTGCTGGCCCATCGTGAAGTTCCTGCAAAACTTTATCAGCTTCAGATTTCTTAAGACATCTAAGGAGAATAGAATCATAATTCATTCTAAAGAGAATATCATTTATGAGCTGATATTGTTTAGCTTTCAACCTTAGAGCTCTTTTCTTAGTATGATCGAGGTATGAAGGAGCATATCCATTCTTAAGATAATAAATGATATCAGCGTATAATGACTCTTCATCGTTTAGGCTTACTTCACACACTTATACCTCTATAGATGGAATTTCAGAAATTTAGAACGCGCCAGCCAACATTTTGCAAAAGCCTTGACCTCTTACAATGTTTGTTGGTTTAATTTCTATGTCATATTCTTGTAAGGCAGTTACCAAATTGGCCCTCTTCTCACCCACATCCTTTTGTACTAGAAGATTCCTTACCACTGGAAACAATACTATAATTTTGGTATGGGTTTTGAGTAGAAAAGGTCTGAAGTATTTGATTGCTCTGAAAATAGCATAACCTTGTTTCTCCACATCTGAGTAATTTAATTCAGCACCCTGCAAATTTGAACTGAAAAAAGAAATTGGCGCTTCCCCCTTTTCTTGATTCGTTTGAGTGAGTATCGCAGTATATGACCTATCTGAGGCAAATGTGTATAAAATAAAAGGCTCTGAAAAAATCGGAGTTGCTAAAGATGGAGCATTAATGATAGCTTGTTTGATCAGGTTGAATGCTTCATGTTTATCTTGGCCCCATTTAAAATTAGAGTTCTTTTTTATCATGGTTTGTAAAGGAGATACGATTTGTGAAAAAACTGGAACAAATCTTTTTACAAAATTGATTTGACCAAGGAAAGATTGCATGGCTTTTTTGTTATGAGGTAGGGATATTTCAGAAATTTCTTTGATTCTGTCATAATCGATGTGAATTCTAGATTTTGACACTATGAATCCTAGAAGTTTCCCTTCACTTAATGCGAAAAAATATTTCTTTGGGTTAAGTGAAATTCTGTACCTTAAACATCGTTGGAAGATTTGTTTCAAGTCTTTGAGATGGTCGCCTCATTTCTTGGAGTACACGGTTATATCATCCAAATAAATTAATACAGATTTATTGACTAAAACTTTAAATGCAATGTCCATGTCTCTCTAGAATGTGGCACCAGCATTAATCAAACCAAACGGCATCTTTCGATATGCATATGTGCCCCATTTAGTTCTGAATGTGGTCTTCAATTGATCATCAGGATGTACCAGAACTTGATTGTATCCTAAAAATCCATCCAAGAAAGACATTAATTATGAGCCTGCCATTGCATGCAATATTTGTTCCATAGGAGGTAAGGGAAAATTGTCTTTTCAACAGGCTTTATTAAGATTGCGAAAGTCAATACAAATTCTAATATCTCTGTTTTTCTTTCTAACATGTACCATATTGAAGACCCATTTAGAATGTCTGACGGGAAAGATTATCTTGGCTTTCAACAACTTATTGAGTTCGGTTTTTATCTGATTTTCTAAGCTGGGATGAATCTTTCTCAATTTTTGTTGGACATGTTTTTCGTTATCAGTCATTGGAATAGTATGCTGGATGATAGAAATGTCGTATGTTTTGAGTTCATCATAGTTCCAAGAAAAAACGTTTTTGTATTGTCTCAAAAGACGAATATATGCTAGTTTTTCTTCAGAGGCTAGGCCAAGGCCTAGATTTATGTTTTGGGTTTTGGCATCGGTTCCTAGGTTTACTAATTCATAATTCAAAGTTGAACTTTGGAACTTCGAATTGGTAGACCTTTTAAACCGATCCTTCAAATCGTACAAGTCTTCTAACTTGACCACTAATTTAGGTATAGCATTGTTAGTGCTATCTTGTTGTAATTTTCGATCATGTTGATCTTTGTCGATTATTTGTTTGGAGTAGGATTCTTCAGAAGTAAGGAAATTTACGATATCAGGATCGTCGTTGAATATTCTCCAATTTGTGATGTTGTCAAGAATATAAGGTCTAAAGATTAATTCTATTGAGAATCTATCTGGACTAAAATTTTTTGAATGAATGAGCTTAGAAGCTACGTTAGCTAAAAGGTCAGCACTTGTATTCTGGAGTTTGCGAATTGATGAAATATTGAATGCTATAAAATTCTCAGTTAGATCTTGAACTAAAGATTGATAGTGTTTTAAATGACCTGATAAGCAATGTATAGTATTCCGTACCTGTCTGACTACAATTTCAGAGTCTCCGAAGACTTGGAGGTACTTTATATCTAGCCTGATTGCTTTGTACAACCCTTGGACTAAAGCCTCATATTCTGATGTATTGTTAGTACAATCAAATTTGAGCCTGCATGTTAACATGATTTTATCTCCTTCTGGACTAACTAGCACGCATCCTGCTTCTGCTCCTTCGTTAGATTTAGAACCATCAAAAAATAATTTCCAAAACAAAGATTTATTTGTAGGTCTATCTAAAAAATTGATACATTTTGAACTATCCGTTTGAGAAAATTTTTTGACTTGGGACAAAACAAAATGTTCTAAATAAGGTGACGTATGAGCATTAAAATTGTCGAGAAAAGAATCCACTGAGTAATTGCCAATTATGCTATTGTTATATGCTACTGGTTCATTTTCCCCCTCTAATTTCGTTACTATGTACTTCTAATGTAATTCTCGTTCAATTTTTATTTGATTTGGCTTACCATTGTAAGGCAGCCACATGTGCAACCGGTCAGTTGCGAAGTATCCATGCAGTTTTTTTGACCAATCCCTGCTAAGAATTAAGCCATAAAATTCATGGATATCAGCGACTAAAATGTCAATAACTTGACATACCTTCGAGTTGGATGACAGCCTTATGGTTACTTGATTTAGTTCGCCAATGACTTCGACTTGAGATCGATCCAGCTGAACTATGTGAACAATGGATTTCTGTGGTTGAATGTTTAATTTGTTGCATATGGACTTTGGTAAAATATTCGATGAAGCACCTGAATCCACTAAACAATTATGTACATTTTTGTTAAAAATTTCATAAGTAAGGAGAAAAGGGGGAGTATGAGATCTCGATCTTCCTCCAATTAAATAGATGTCGTTTGGATCAATCTTGTTAGTCGTATTAGTTGGAGGTCTTCCCATGTTTTGAGAAGCTTGCGAAATTATAGCAGCAGGCAAAGGTGCAACTGGCACAGCATGTAATTCTTTCATCATTATCTTTTGTTGATGCTTTAGCTTGCTCAATTCGTACAGAGTAATGTTGGCCCTAGTCTTTTTCATGTATTCTATAATATTATACTCCATTTCATCCGAAACGATTAGCGTTTTAGATGGAGTAGGTGAATCTGTTTGGACTTGGCTAGTTTAAGTCGCTTTAGATGTCGTTTTCTTTGTTGCGACTTTATCCTTTGTTGCAGAGCTTGCGCTCTTTGGTTTTGGGGTAGT
>APFE030873649.1:235180-267279 GCA_000404065.3 Pinus taeda
TGTGTTAACTGGGAATACTTCTTGATCTTCCTCTTGTGGGAGGATGAAATCCCACATTCCTTGTAATTCTACAACTTCTTCATCATCGGTTTGCCCTTCAGTGGCAATTTCCTCTTCCTCTTCCTCTGATTCAACACTTGTTATAGCATTGGGTGGCCTTGAATCCATTGATGGGCCTCTTTTAAAAGCTCTGTAGGGCCTTTCTGAAGAAGTTTTTGCTACTTGCTTTTTTATGTCAACCATTTCATTGGACATGGTCTTCAGAACATTTTGCAATCCCTCCAAATGGAATGGCTCTTTTGCTTGTTTCTTCTTGGACTCTTCTTTGAAGGTGACCTTCTTAGATTTACGTTCCTCTATCGTGGATTTCTTCTCTAAGGCTATTATACGTTTCTCTACTACTATGGCTTCTTTCATGTTTGTGATTATGGTTGTTTTATTAGCCCTGTCCACGAAGATTGCTATGTTTGATGGTAATGCAGTGATATACCATTCACATCGCACTTCCTAGCTAGGTTGGGAAGTAGTACGAATTTTGTTTAGAATTTATTGAAATGTAGATTGAAGTCTTTGATAGGCTCTCTAGATTCGGCTCTAAGGTTGGATAGGTCATTGATTAACATTGTCGTAGACCTGTCGTCACCAAACTTGGTTAGGAATTGGTCTTGGAAGATGTCCCAACTGGTAATAGATCCATAGGGTAATGAAAAGTACCACGATCCAACTGTTCCTTGTAGAGTATAAGGAAACAGTCGAACAACAAAATCTTCATTAGTAACCCCGTTGAGGTTGATGGATAGCATAAAGTTGTTTATGTGCTCTTCTACTAGCATGCCTGCCTTGGGATTGAACTTAGGCATCCATTTCTCAGGATGGGCCGGTATTTTACTTAAGGGTGCAGGCATTAAGACTGCCCTAGGATTGTTCCATGGAGACTGGGCCATTGATGAACTGCTAACAGGGGGATTTGTAGAAGATGATCCATGTGGTTGCGAAGATGAGGTTATTATGATCGCAGATGATTGAGGAGGAGTTGTACGGATTCCACTGGGTGGATTGATAATGGTCTGGGGTGGAGGGGTGGATGGTTGACTTCGCGGTGGAGAGGTTGAGATGGATGATGTTGATGAAAGAGTCTCGCTGTTGGACCCTTTAGGTGACTTCCTTGCTCTTTTCCTTTTGGGAAGAGGTAATTCGGTTGGCTGAACACCAAACTTTTCACTCTTTAATCTGGTCAGGGGATGAGCAGGGTTATACTACGAAGTCACACTGCTCTAAGATTTATCAGATCTTTGAGGGGAAATAGAAAATCACTGAAGGTTGTGATCAGAGATTCGACTTCAGGAGGTTCAATAACAGATTATTCTGAATTGTTTGGATTTGTAGCAGTGGTTGACGCTATGGCAACTTCTAACTCTGGATTTAAATGTAATGGAGAAGTTAGGGGAGATGGTGAGGGCGATTTACTCTCAGAATGGTATTTTGATTTGGATTTACTTGCCATTCATAGTTCAGGTCCTCCTTCTAGCACCAAATATGTTTAAGGCCCCGAAAATTGGGTCAACAACAAGGGGGATACCCGCCCGGTCTGGACCTTGGTTGGCAACTCCTTATCTGTTTGGTATAGTGGGTCCGACTGGGGATATGGGACCAGTTTCCCAACTCAGTGTGTGTGTGTGTGAGAAAGATGGGTATTTTTGTTCTAAATGGAATACTTCTATCCTAATTCTAATCTAATGCTATGCTGTTGTATTCTAATAAATAGAAAAAGGTCAAAATTTATGCTAACCCGGGGTGTAATCTTTCTTCTATGCGATCTAAAAAGATTTTAAACAATAACTGGTAATAAAGATCATTCAGCTATTATAACAAAAGAATTAAAAAAGTATGAACTACTTCGTATAAGAAATTAGATGAAACAGTTGTGAAAACTTATCGCATAAATGAGCTATTCATACACTAAACATAAACAAATAGTTATCACCATACAAAAGTGCCAAATGATAACTCAGACATCCATGCTGTAATATATAAACAACTAAAAACTGCATATCACTTTAACGCATAAGTAGAAATGGTTAAGAGATAAAAGTACCATTTATAACTAGTCCTACTCATGAGCTTCAAGCGGAAATTGATTTATCTCTCCTTGATTTAACATCCACTAAGAGTATAGAAGTGCAACATTAGTAGCAAATATCAAATGCAAATATCAAATAAACCATGTTCCATTCATTCACCAAAACCTCCTTTGAGGGTGAAAAAGTGCATGTTCTAAGGACAAGTTCTTGATAAATTTCTAGACCCTTCTCTAAATGCATGAGAAGGGTTTACATACTACTAACTAAATAACTTATTTACAGAAATTGAGGATTCAGTTTAAACGACCGTCCTCTTTCTAAGCAAAAATATTTCTAAAATTAAATCTACTATCTAACTATTTCTAAATTTGCTCCTTAATGTCGCAAGCATTCGGTGTTTTCCTGAGTGGAGTCGGATGACTGTCTTCCGTCTTTCGTTGAGTTAAGCAAACAAAATCGACAAGAGCTGGCATTATCTTCTCAGTAAAATTGATGATATACTTGAGAGTCATCCAGTGACTATGTGACATTACCATGTATACCTGGTGAAAATTCCATTTCAACTTGGCTAACTCTTGGACTTCTTCTGCTTTTCCTTCAGTCATCTGTTTCCAGTTTGTTGTTGCTTTCTTACAATTTTCGAGGCTTGCAAGTGACTGAGTAACTAGGAGCCTTCCTTTTCGAGCAAGTTTTCTAAGCGCTAATTGCGCATCGGAAACTGCCTCTGTTTCTTGATCCAGGCTTCCCTGATGCATTTTTCTCCTCTTGCGCCTTTTTCTCTCATTTGGTATAAAGCTCAAAATTTGTAAAAATAGTGATTCTGTGAGCTCTTGACCCTGAGCACTAAACCATCTATTTTTGGTATCAGCATCGTTCAGTACCCATTCAACCATGGCTGTATATGAGAAATCTATGATGGATGCCTCAGAAGAGTTCTACAACTCTTTTTCTTCCTTAAGTGGATTAGGTGTGCCTTCCGAAATGGACATTGGAGTGCTGCCTTTCCTCCTCATAGTTTTCTCCATAATGCCTTGTATAACGCTTCGTCCTTCTTTCCTGCAGTTTACATTTGAGGTAGAAGTAATGATAAAAAATATGACAGGAAAACTTTAAATGCTGAAGATATGCAAAACATGCCACCTTACGTGAACTAGTTCTTCGAAAAACACAACACCATACTTCATTAACAACTGGCAACAACTCATTAATTTCACATTAAAATGCATGGCCAAATCTTGGCTGAAAAGGTTTTCTTGAATAATGAGCCAGAACCAACTGCGATGGAGAGGTCCTGTGATTTTGCTTTGCGATATCGCATATCGCTGTATCACAAATCGCAATTTCATTGTGTTGTTCTATCGCAAGGTCGCAGTATTGCAATATCGCAACATCGCAACTTTGCAGTGTCGCAGTATCGCAATATCGCAACATTGCAGTGTCGCAGATCGCTTAATCGTTATAATCCTTATGTGTAATTCATGTGATTTTTGCGATGCATGATATGCAATATCGCATATCGGCGATTTTTAAAATTTTTTCAATGTGAGTGCTTCTTTAACGTATGCGATGCGATGAAGTTTTGAGTCGTAATCTCACGTTTTTTATCATTTTAACTCATTAGAAGGTACCCTATCATTGTTTAAGCGATGTGATATCTCTTAAGGAGTGAATTTTACTTTCTTCAATATGAAACTTAGGCTTTTTTAGATTCTTCAAGGAATTTTCCTAAGTCCATGATGTTGTAAGTTTCATCTAAAAGAAAATATAACACTAATTGATTTTTTAGATTTTTGCTGAGGGTCCCCACTTATTTAGTATTAGCAATAACACTTCATAAGGAGGGGGGTTGTTGGTGCCACAACAGGTAGGAAGAATTCTTTTTTTTCTTTTTGGCCTAATGCCCTCTCCTCTTCGCTCCAGGGTATCCCTAATGGCAGATCAGTAACTCGACTAATGAGTTGTGGGGTAAGCTTTAGGGTCAACCCTTTGAAATTTACAGTGGCCAGTGTCTTTGATTTAGGCTGTATGGACATTAAGAACTCCTCTGTTATCTCATCGTCATGACCTTGAATTCTGTCACAAAAGGTCATCCAATTGGCACGGGTGAATAGGTTCACCACCTTGGGAGTTTCACGCAATTTTCTGGAATCTGAGGGTTCCTTTCTGATAAACCCTCCTGGCATGGTGAGAGTGTTATTTTTTGGTTTGTGCTCTGATTAGAAAGGGAAATTTTGTTTATGGTTTCCTCCCTTGAACTTGAAGACAATGTCCCTCAGGTGTTTATGTTTTAACCTTGCACCAGTTTCCTGGTTTTAAAAAACTGGACTTTCTGTGTACAGGAGGAGGACTTTGGTTTCCCCAGATAGAGTGCAGAGCTTAATTTCCACCCTTACCATACATAAAATTATGAAAATTCAAATACTTCATACGCAGGTTAGCCCTCACGGTGCTTCATCTTTTTTTAGGAGAAAATTTTTTATCAGGGACCATGGAGGAGAGTTTTGATGCAGAACTGACTGAGTAATTCCGAGCAACACACAGGAAAACCACTATTTTCAACTCACAAGCAGACTTGTCTCTGACTTCCTTATTCAATATAGTTCAATTCATCACCTTTTGAACACACCCTGAGTTTTTCGACCGAGCATTTTTGAATTACGGCGTAATTCATGGCGAGGGGATGAGGTGGCCAGGTGTACGTGGCCACATGTAGACTGTAGTGTCATCATGGGACTGGATGTTTTCTTCGTGGAATCCCTTACCATTAGTTGCGCTGGAGTTCAAAATCTCTACCACTGTGTGTTTTTTTTTTTCGTGAATGACTACACACATGCGCTGGTGATCCCTAGATGAGTGTAGTCGAATTGGTTAGCTTTCTGGCTGAATCCCACCATTTCATTCGTTCATGCAGTTCTTAAATTAGATTCATGCAACAAGAATGAGTTTAGTCACGTACCTAGAAGTCGAGCGTGGTTGCTGTGAGGTGCTGTGGCCTTTCATTTGCTGCATGCATTTTCTTCTGTGGCTGCATGATGGCTTGGTTTCTGATTCATGGTTGTTTTCCTTGTGCAGGTGTCCTCTGGTTGGATCTACGCTGCAAGAATTTGTTTCCACGTTCAGATCTGCACTCTCAAACTTCTGATGTTGAATTTCCACAGGACAGAAACTTGTTTTCACCATTGCTCCTGAACGATATATTGGATCGATCTAAAACTTGTTGAGCATGTTCCTATCATCATTATACACCTCCCATAGCAAAATTGCAATCAATGGATGCACAGATTTCAAGAAAAATGGAAAATGGATGAAGATTACAGAAATCAATTTCTCGAAAATCGTGCATTGGAATTGGTTGAAGCTTCTTGGGTAGGTGACTATCACCCATATGCATCTCCCCATGAAACATGTTTTGAAACAGATGCATAGATAGGGAGAAAATTCAAAAATGGCTAGAGGTGATGGAGGCTAATTTCTTGGGAATCGTGCACCAGAATTGGCTAAAATTGCTTGGGCATGTTGCCATCATTCCTATACAACTCCTTGTAAAACGGTTTTGTAAATGGATGCACGGTTTTCATGTTATGGAAAAACCAAATTTCAGCACTATGTATTTTTGCTTCCAAGCATTCTACAGTTTTTTGCATGGTAGGAAAAATGAGCTTGGGTTGTGATGCAGGCATGGAAATGATGGAGGAGGAGTTTCAAGTAGGTAGGAGGACTTATGAACCCTTTAGAAAGCTATCATGTTCTCCAAACCGCCTTCTTGAAATCCATTTCTAACTTCCTTTAATTTCCTACAGGAACTTCCTGTAGAAGCACAATGAGGTGGGAAAGATGATGGAGAAAGGTGAGGAATGGAAACATAGATGCTTGCAGGCCTAGCCAACAGATTCCAACCATCAGATTTCCTTTTAAAATCGATTTTGGTTCCTCTGATGGTTCTACAAGATGTTTCCTGTAGAAATTCGGAACTTCCCGTAGAAACGCCTGGAACTTCCTGTAGAAAAGGCTGGAACTTCCGGTAGAAAGCCCAGAACTTCCTGTAGAAAGCCCAATCTTGACCTGAATGTGACCAAATCCTAGGAGAGGTGAGTGGCCATGGAGGGAGTGTTTGAAGGGATGTCCAGGAGCCTAGTATGGACTCTTGTCCTCGTTTTGCACGCCCCTTTTTTCCTGCAAAGTATTCACTGCAACTTGCAATTATTTTACAGAGATTAATCCTGTTTCCTTTTTTTTTCTCTTTTTTTTTTTTTGAAAACAACTAAGGTGCCTCATGGAGGTTTTCACTCTAATTGCTTGCCCTGGGCACCTCCAAGGGAGGTTTTCACCCAGGGATCTTATTCTCTTTTTCCTTTTCTCTTTTTTTCTCTTTCTTTTTCTTTTTTTCCAATCTATTGACCGCCTCATGGAGGTTTTCAATCAATGAGCCAATCTAAGG
Organism: Pinus taeda; assembly: GCA_000404065.3. Taxonomy (NCBI): domain Eukaryota; kingdom Viridiplantae; phylum Streptophyta; class Pinopsida; order Pinales; family Pinaceae; genus Pinus; species Pinus taeda. The sequence continues at coordinate 241,700 of APFE030873649.1, forward strand.
CACCTCCGAGGAGGTTTTCACCTTATATTTTTATTTTCTTCTCATTTTCATTTTTTTCTCTTTTTTTTTTCTACCCTACCCTACTTGAAAAACAAAATCATTTTTAAGTATAAGAATACTTCCGATGGAGCCATGTGCACATTGATATTAGAGACAAAATGATGTGGAGGCTTGAAATGCATGCTTTGATAGTTGTCCGGATTTCATAGACCAAATGATTTGACTTTGAAGGGATTAGGCATAGCTGAGGAAGAGAGTGCTGCTACAATTTAGTGACCGTCTGGAACCATATCTTAATGTAGCTCTGATATCCTTGGTCCTTTTGCTGATCTGGACCATTCTCCATATCTTCTTCTATCATGACCCTCACATCTTCCTCTTTTTGCTTAGTTTTCTCTTGGATACATAGAGGATTTGATGGTAACCATGAGGGAACTCTCTCGATCTTTGATTTTGATGTCTTTTCTTCATCAAGTGCAGCCCATGGTTCTTTGCTCTTCTCTTTTGCATCTTCTTCAGCTGGATGTGGTCCTTCAATACTGTCAATATTATCTCTATTTTGCAATACTCTTCCTAAGCTATGGTGAAGAACATTGAGCTCAAGAGGAGTCATTTGGATATGTTGTGCCTCAGCTTTACAATTGGGTTGAGTTCTTCCAATGTGCGAGGTTGGAAGTGGTGGTATGGGTAGTTGGGTGGGGGTGTATATTTGAGGTGGATGTGGATGGAGTTGTGGTTGGGTAGTTGGTGGAGGCAAATGAGCGGGAGAAGAGTTGTACTGGGGCCTCCACCCTTGATGAGGTTCATTCCACTGAGGCTGTGGCTGAGCATAAGAGTGAAATGAGTGAGTGGCTGGTTGGGCATAATATGGATTTGTGAAGGAACAAGGAGAAGGTGTGAACTAGGAAGGATGAGCAGGGGGACCCTAGGAAAGCATGAAAGTGGCTTGATAGGGGTCGTAATAGGTCTGGGATGTCTCTTGCATTCCCTCTTGGTAGGTTCTGGGTCCATGTGACCTCCTTTGGTTCATGAGATAAAGTGGTTCAATGGCTCCTTTGGCTCTCTAATATGTAGCTTTAAGGCCAGACAAGGAAGGGCACTGATTCGTAGGATGGTATTCTTCACAAACGAAATACACTTCTAGGGAGTGCATTGGACATTCGTTCCTAAGATGCTTTCTAGCGCACCTGGGACAAAAGATGACGAAAGCCCTCTTGGATTCCTCTTGCTTCCTTTAGATCTAGAAGGTATCCAGTTGCATGGTAAGAAATTGCCTGATATCACTCTTGAAATATTCCATCTTATTTTCAAATTCATTTTTGGATAAGGTGTTGCTCCTAACATTTCTGTTTGTAGCCATTTTCTCCAGAGGAATGTTTTCTTCTTCTTCTCCCCTAGAGGTTCTTCAAATATGTCTTGTTGTCCACCTAAGGGTTCTTTAATCACAGCCATCGAAGAAGAGAGAAGGTTGGCTATGTGAAGCAGTGGGGGTGTTGTGCAATCATTTTTCTGAATTATCTCTACTCCTACATGGTATGAAATGAAATCTTTTTGGTTTATTTATGCTTCTTCTTTTTTCTGCTTGTACCTGCAAAACTAAAATAGATTGAAATGAAAGTAGGAAATGACTAATCTATTTTTCTCAAATGAAATTGCAGGAATGAAATGCTAAGTTACGCTTGCAGAATGGAAATTGTAGAAATGAAATCATAATCTACGCTTGCAGAATTGAAATTGCGAAATTGAAATGCTAATCTACGCTTGAAAAATTGAAATTGCGGAATTGAAATGTTAATCTATGAAAGCGAGAAATATCTAATATACGCTTGCTGAAATGAAATGAAAGCAAGAAATGTCTAATCTACTTTTCCGGAAATGAAATTGTAGAATGGAAATGAAATAAACTACTTAGCAGAAGATTGTAGTAGAAAATAGAAGAATAGCAGCAATCACCAATACTCTGATGCTTCCCCGGCAATGGCGCCAAAAAGAATGGTGGACCCCAGTATTGCAGCAATAATGTTGCAACTCTTGGGACTCCCTTCTTTAATTTTATCAACCTGGTAATTCATAACAAACTTGGAAGCAGTGGTGTTGTATGCACAAATACTAGCTCTTGCTACAGCTGTCACTTGGTCAGCTGGCACAAGTCCACTAGGGGCTTAAGCCAACTTCTATGATCTCTGAGAAGAAGCTTTTTAACTGATAGATGAAATCTAACTCAGAGGAAGCTAATCTACTTGCAGAAAGAAACTGAAAAGCTGAAAGGAAATGTAAACCCTAACAAACCCTAATTTTACCACCTAGCCCTACTGATGCGAAAAAGAGGATGCAAGCTACTGAAAGAGATTTCATTGACTTCTAGGAAGGTAAAATTCATGTGTCTAAGTTATCACTATCTGAAGAAAACATCCTTTTGTATTTTTGAATAAGTTGTCAGAATTATCATGCATGTGCTTTCACTGTTTTTGACTGTGTAGAGGTGGATCGGTGAGAGAAAATGCTTGCCGGAGGTTGGGAAAGTTAAAAGAGGGCCTAAGGGGTCCCTAGCACCCTTCCAGAGAGTTTCACAAAGTTTGGCGATCAAGAGACTTCTTTCGTGAGCTTCTATAGGAAGTCTGCAGGGGTTCTACAGGATGTTCTGGAATTTCTACAGGATGTCTGTAATTTTCTACAGGATGTTCAGAAATGGGATTTTGGAGGATGGATGAAGGGAGAAAGATGAAGGAGTGGGTATGGAGGTGAAATAATGGTGTGAGGAGGTCCAGGCCTTGGGGGATGGAGCTGAAGAGTGGTGAGGATGGTTGGATTTGTTCAAGGTGGAGTGGAGCAATGTTGCACAAAAATATGGGAATTAGGGAAAAGTGAGCAAATGGAAACGTGAGGCAAGAATCTGGGTTGGAGGATGGAGGAGATGGGATTGATGGAGTACAGGTGGATGGAGAGGTATTACAGGTGCTCTGCAAGTTATTTTCAAATTTGACAAATGAAGACTTGGAAAATCAAGAACCTAATTATTTTGACCTAATTTGACCTAGATAATAGCAAAGGAAATGAACATAGGTCTATTTGCACCGAAATCATATGAAGTAACTATGAAACTGAGCAATCATGAACCTGAGCATGCAACCACAACTGATATCAACTTTGGCAAATGAAAATCTAACACTAATAATTGCATGGTGAAGCAGAGACAATGTTTTTGGTGGCAGCAAGGTCAGCTTGGTCCCAGCTCATGATTCCACTGAGGGAGAGGTGAGATCCAAGGTGCTTGAGGGCCCTTTTCTGAAGATCTTCCCTGTTATTGACCTATCAAGTAAATCTGAACATGAAAAATCCTTTAATCATCAAAAGCAACCTAAATAACGAAACAATATTTAAATCTAAATAGCAGATTTTATTCTAAGAATGCAGCAAGGACACATAAAAGTAAACAAAGGAGGTACTGGGCACTTGAGATGGGCCCAGCACCAAGAGCTATAGCCTCCTAGGAGAGATTAGAGGTAGTGCAAAGCTGGATTCATCTTTATTGATCAAAATAATAACTACATTCCAGAAACTATCCACAAGGAAAACTTGAAAATGTGCTGAAATGCAGAGCTAAACTACTACTTAAAAAATGACTAAAAAACGAACTACAAATTAGCTAGATTCTGCCTACAAAGTGACTAACTGAAATGAGGCCCTAAGCCTTCTTATTTATACAAATTGAGGACCCCAATAGTCCTCCTAAACTTTAGGGACTCGACTGCCCAAAACTTGCAATTAACAGCAGTCCTACTTGACTTGCTTGGTTGCCCTTATGATAATCAATTTGGTGGCCCTTGAACTCCGAGTTGATGGTGGAAAATTCAAGTTAAGGGCCCATAAATGAAGGGGACACCTTCCTAAAAATCCTCTCCCTTGTTCTTCCATGAATTTGGCTACCAAGTGCTCATTAAAACCTTTGGTTTTGTCTCAAAATTGACCAAAACACTGCACAAAGCACCCATTAGACTTGTTGGCATAATGGCTAACCCAATTCACTCTATTAGCATAAATATAATAAAAAACATGCAATAAACTAATGAGAATGGTGGATTAAGTAGAATTAGGAGGCTGAATGAGCCCATATAATTATCCATTTTTGGGGCTCATCAAGGTGGTTGCCTTGAAAAATTTTACATGGGAGCTTGAATCTAAGGGTTGGGTTGAGACTCTTGAGAATTTTGGTTCTTTTGTTTATTCCTCTTATTATTTTTTTCACCACTTGATTGTTTGTTGTTTGTTGGGTGAGTGGACTTCACCATGAGAACATCGGTGGACTACACAGGAGGGGGGATTTCATTAAATTTGTAATTAAATGGTGGATCTATAATTTCAAAATAAACCAAAAATCTCAATTCTAGTCGTTGTCCTTGTAATTAAATATTTCCAATTTAATGAAATATGTGTTTTACCCAAGTTGGGTAGTAAGATGGCTCATAGAATCAGAAATAGAATCATGCCATTGGTATGTGGCTTGGGAACTGGTTTTGGAGGGTCAACAGAAGGGCTAGGGGCATTAGGCAACACTTCATAGAGCGTACCTGATTATGAATAGATGTGATCCAACTGTTGGGCAACCAAAATAGCTTGTTCGTCAGTAACAACTCGAAACATAGACACATCCTTAGCAATATGAGGTTGGAGATATCAAATGAACCATTTACATAAGAGCTCATCAAGTAACTTGGTTCTTACTAACTACTTGTGACAATGCCTCTCATGAATATGATTAGATATTAGTGTGGCATGATCTTGCTTGAAATTATATAAGAGGTCAGAGTCCATATCATACTGAGTGGGTAACTGGAAGTGTGTTAGGAAAGTTTGAGCAAGGGAGGAAAAGTCACTGTAGGATGCAGTATCTAAATCAATGTACCACTTTGCGGAATCCCCAGTCAATGTACGTTGGAATAAGTGAAGTTTAACAGAATCATTGACAAAAGAATTATATGAACACCACAAATGAAAAGTGGTAATATGTGTGGATGGATTCTCCCCAGGGTTTCCTTCAAACTTTGGAATATCGGATGGTAATTTGGCAAGCATAGGTGGCAACCAAGGATCATGACAGATGGTGTCATTAGTTAGTTTCATCAAATCTAGTAAATGAGGAGAAGATAAGAAATGATTTTGGTGCTGACTAAATGGGTCATAGGTGTGAGAGGCCCTGACCAACCGTGTGGTGCCCCATATGAGTGGCGTGATGTACTTGTTGGTGGAGAAGAGGGTTCGCCCCGACATAAGACTATTGCGAGCCAAGTCGACATGTAAATGGAGGTTTCCCCCATGGTAAATACCACTGGAGAGTAAAGGACCTCCTAAAGCATGACTGTTGATGGGGTTTTACCTAGGGATAGAAGGACCACCTTGTGTAGTAGGACAGACATAAGGAATATACCCTATGTGAGAAACAATACTGGCACTAGGGTTGCCCCCAAGTAAACTAGCCCCCGTAGTAAAAGAACTGGTAGGTGGCACCCCTCCAAAACATGAATTGTACCAATCCTATGACATAGTAGAAGCAGTGCTTCCCCTAGGCTGACTACGGACAACTGGTAATTCCCCCAACATATTACTAGAAGTAACCATGCCTAAATGAGGAACACAAATAGTTGGTTGGGAAAAATGATGTGTAACAATTCCTAAACCTACCGGCTGACTAGGTTGGAGTGCCATGGTTAGCATAGGAGATGGTGTGGGCATGAAAATGTTCAAGAAATTTGTAGGAGTCATAGAAGAAATAGGTGGAATGCCCAAAGAAGAAAGAGGTGTGGATGGAGGAGTGGGTATAGGCACACTAAGAGGTGGCAATGATGTCATGGTAGTTGATACTGTTGATGCAGAAGGTAAGGATGTCTTTGACTCCGCGATAGGGTAAAGTACAGAAAAAAGGCACGTGAATCTAGGCAGGTGTGTAACCATGAGGGTTCAACGAGAATAACTCATGTCCCAATAGATCAGTCAAAGGTGGGTTGGCAGGAGCATCAGAGGTCTGCCAAAGTCTCAATAAAAACCAAATCAACAGTAGAAGGACCAACTATAGAATCCATGACATAGTGGTGGTCTAAGTCTTGAGTGGGTACTCTTCATGTAGAAGTAACAAGTCCAGCTTGTTCAGGAGGCAAGTGGAGAATAAGACGTGACTGGTGACGAAGAAATTCAGCTAGGGTGTTAACTTATGATTTGAGTACAATTATGTTAGTACAAACACCCTAAGGCCAAAACTATTGAATCGAACCAAACATCACACACTAGAAACGTCCTAGAAGATAGTGCATGCAAACTAAAATGCAAAGAAGCTGAAGGTGGAATAATTATACTAGTGACCTACTTCCCAACCCTTTTACCTGTGAACTCGGTGAAAGAGACATTACTAGCTATGGGGCACCCTCCACGAGGGCTGAGAGAGTATGAATAATATAAGTCCTAGGTATAGAGAAGACAAACCCGACTCTGCACCTATATATGATCCCTAAGAAGATAGATCATTATGGTCACCACATACAACAATACGACCTAGGGGGATAGTGACAGGACAAATCCACAGGCAAGGGTAGGAAACTTAACCCCAAAAGGAGCTAAGACTGAAACTCCCTTGAGAGGTACCTCCCAAATGGTTCCCAAGTAATAATGACACCCTCTGCATGCGTGGGGATTACATTATATCATTCCAGCTGAAACTAAGAGAAAGGGATTGTGTCAATTTGCCTAGCCCAAGTGTGACCTCGTGCTTAACCCTCTTGTTAGAAGGGCTTCCCAGACCACACTACTGCAGATGGATTTAACTCCCTGCTGCAAACTACTAAGTTGATTTTGAAGTCTTGGAGAAATTAACTCACACTCCTATCTCTAAGACCCTAGCCTAAGATAATGTTGGTGTACTACCAAAGAAAGTAAAAGACAAATCTAGTTAATTTTGTTATCCTGTTGATTTTAGTGGTTGTTGTTTACACAAGCGAGATGTGGCGTGAAGTTGAGATGGTGGGAATGACTCTTAGTTAGTCACCATAATGCAGCTATACGCAATTTTAAAATTTCAATTCGATGAATGCTAACTATAGGAGGGTAAGAGGCTTCTAACATGCAAACGCCCATTATGATGCACCTTTAAGTCTTCTTGAATGAAAATTATCCCAAATTTTGTGAATTAATGACCCAAAACAAACCAAGAAGGAAAACCAAAAACTGACAAGAAACCAAATGAAAAGACTTCTAAGCAATAACACAAATCACTTTAGAAGCATCACAAATAGGAAAAAAAAAAACCCAGTCAATTAAACATGATGAAAGAAATCAAATCGAAAGCCAAGCGTGAAAAGAGGAAGGGAAATATCATCAAGCTAGGGTTGTGGTACAATGACCTAACCAAGGCCAATGCTCTACAAAGGTCACAACCAGACCTTAGAGGTAGGAAGGCCTAAACAAGATCAAATTAGAGTGATACATAACAGTGAAAACACACTAAAAAGAAATTTCCCAAATGACAGTTGCACAACCAATCACAACACCACCAATTGTGACAAAAACAAACAAGAGAGAGAATAGGTAACTTAAAAACAAGCTAGCAGACCACACAAAGGAAACAAAATACCAAAGAGGGATATCAAAGGGATCTATTAGTCACCAAAGACAACAAAATAGATCTGAAAAAAAGATCTAGAGATGAGAACATTAGTCCTTAACCAAAGCACATAAAGAATTATGCAAGAGAAACCTTAAAGAACACAAGCAATGGATGATCCCAACCAATAAATAAGAAATGACTCAGATCTGGTAGAGATTAGCAGGGATCAGCAACAAAAACAAATAGATCCAACAATTAGTAGCAATTTTTGAAGAAAAACACCTAAAAATTCAAGCAAATAAGCTGAAAGAAAACTCGAAAATTGGGAAAAACAGATAAAAAATACGTTGATTTTTCAATCATCCATATCTTCCTCATACGGTCTCTATTTCAGGTGATTTTTTTTGAGGTAAAAAATCAAGAGGATTATAGATATGTAATTAATTTTACTAAATTATGTATATAAAATAACAAAAACAAACAAAAAAATTCATTGCGCGTGAGCACGAAGAAACACAAACTGCCCAATTTTCAATTGGCCATAACTTCCTCATACAGAGTCCATTTTCAGCATTTTTTTTTGGGGGGTAGAAACGAAAGACGAGAGATGTAGTTATATGGTTATTTTTACTGAATAATGTCTATAATATAATATAAATGAACAGAAAAAGTGGTCATGTGTTAGGGGGGTAGAAAAGCAAACTACCCAATTTTCAAATGGTCGTAACTTCCTCATATAAAGTCCATTTTTAGTGTTTTCTTTTTGTTTTGGGGTAGAAATATAAGAGGAATACATATATGGGGTTATTTCAATCAAATTTTGTATATAAAAATCCATAATTTGATTTTAATTCGCGGATTGGTTCTTCTCTCATACAAAAAACAAAATAAAACTTCAGATCTAAGATCAACTCAGATCTAGAGCAAGTAAAATCCATGGAGATAAATATTATTCCAAAAAAAATATAGATAAACTAATGATAACAATAGAAAATCAAAAAACATAAAGAAGAGGAGGAGATCTCAAACAAGGAGCACAAACTAAAAATGTTGTCATTGAAAGCACCAATTCTATTGTAGTTAAATTTGCAAGGAGAAATGATCTGCAATCTCATGCCCGATTGAGATCACAGACAGAAAAATATAGTGGCTAATATAATCTAATATTGCCCCCCAATCCAAATTTTAATGCATGCAACAAGCAGTCTATGGTATAAAGATAAGAGATCACATCTATAATTCTCGCATGTCGGGGAAGGGTTTTGAGTTCGATGCAGATCTTGCGCTCCACTCAAGTGATCCAACAGCATCTGCACCAAATATCTATCCCTGCACACAAGCACAACTAAACAACAACAATAATTGATCTTCCTCGAAATATCATTAGATAAAAGGAAATAGATACAATCATATAACATACTGAACACAAATTCATGTAAGGAAGGGAACATGGATTTTTATTAACCATATAAATGGAACTACAACAAATGTATACCATCAACACATAAAATCCTCTCCTCGAACTTGTAGTATGGTCTCTTCGCCCAAGACAACAAAGCTCTCATGCTATAGTTTGGCTCCCCTCCCCCTGCCCCCTTTCCTCTTGGTGAGATTATAAAGGCTCATTCCATCCTCCTGGAGAATGTATCTAGACACCTAGGGGCTTGAGAAGTTAGGAAACTTCTACAATAATGGACCCCTAGCCAACTCATACATAATAGGGTCAAGTTGATCTCCATGGGAATGGGAAACTATAGAAACCTTTTTCACAATTATCAGTTTATTCTCAATTATGAAATAAATATTATCTCATAATTATAATATTTTAGCAAAATAATTATGAGAAATTCCTTAATTATGTAATTTCACCCATTTATCGTGGGATAAATATCACATAAGTAAATTAAAAGGTGAAAAGGGATTCATTTTAGCCAAACAACTGAGGTAAGTTGATAATGGGTTTCTCTCACTATAATAGAGTGCTAAATAGGGTTATAACAATGTAGAAGGTTTGGGAGAGGGCATGGAACCATTGTCACCTTAAGTAGAAGAAATTATAGATTGGTGATATCATGTTGATGTATGACAATAAATTCTTGAAATACCTTAGAAATTTTCAAATGCATTGGTTGAGACCATATATTATCAAGTATGTCACAGATGTAGGAGTTTTCTAGCTGAGGAAATTGAATAGGGATCCCCTCAAAGGACTTGTTAATGGGATCCAATTGAAATTGTATATAAACAACAATTCCACCTTCCAGAGTTGATATGTATATAGAAGAAAAGAAAATTCTTTTTTTTGTAACTTTCTTTGTGTTTGCAAGAATTTTCTAGGAGAGGACATCATGACCATGGGAAATAGTGTGACATAATTGGTAGAGTAAAAATATCTCATTGTAGTGAACGACTAGTGCATCAAGCACTAAGAAAACCACACAATAAGGAGAACAAGAAACTGAATTACGAGCACGGTATTGCAGATAACCTGGAAAATGGACTATAGATGGTAGTCGGTGACAGCAACAAGAACCAAAAAAATGTAGAAAAAGGTGCCAGAAAATGAGTGTGCCACCCATGTGGATTGGACACAATGCGACTAATTAAAAATGAATTAAATTTAATTAAGGAAACATATAATCCATATCATCAATAACTATGTCGAAAGGCTATTGAGATGAATTCAAGCATGGACATAACCATAAAATGGAGTCACCACTTAGAAATACATACCATGTGGTATCAGTTAAGTTATTATGAGATAGGGCCACAATCACAAAATGTTATTGCAATTGAAAAGGAATGCAAGACACATAAGTCACAATAATTTCCTCCATCTCTATTTTCATTGCCTTATATTTGCAAGAGTAAAGCTAAAGTTTGAAGTGAAAAACATATAGAAGTTGAGAGGTAAGAGTGTAGTTGCAGAGGAAATTTTTAGCTTATAGATATGTATGCCATGGCCTTGTCATGAGCTCTCAAGAAAGTGAGGAAAAATGGCACTAGTAATGTGCCACCTCCATAGCTAGTTGTAAAACCAAAAACTCAATTTCTAAAAGAGACAAAATATAAACTATTAACAACAATTCTACTAGGGGTTATTAAGAAAGGAAACATGCTTAGCATGGTCGACAAGTTGAAATAGAAAACCCATGATGTTGTAGATAAAAAGAAGTTTCCCATTTTTTTAAGGACAAGTACATGACTATCATGTCACAACCAAGACATCCACATGTTTGCGAACCACAACAATGGGCCATGGGGCTAAAAAAATTAGGTTTTTTAAATTTTTTAGATATCCCCCATTTTGGTCATAGTAATTAGATGAAAAATTATGTTAAATTTCACTCACGTTGTGTACACAATGGATTTATGTGGCTCAATGATTCGATAGAAATTTATTCACCTCCCATCTCTAGGGTTACTAGGTTTCCTATGGTAGGAGAGGATCCAAAACCTCTCTTTGACAAAAAGAATGAAAGGTTTGTTGCTAAGGATGTGATCAAGAAATATGATAACGCTCATGGATAGTGGGGGAATATTAATCTCCTCTATAAATGATGACCAGGTGTAGTCCATTGTGAAACTAATGGCTTGCAAATCGCTAAATAAATGTTGCAAGGACAAATGCCCTATGGACACAGTGGTAGTAACAATAAAATGTGTCACGGATCTACAAAAGAAATGGGAAACCTTCATTCTTAATCAATTTATGTAGAACTTATTGGAGGAACATGAAACAAATGTAGAGTTCCACTATGTGTGGATGTTAATCCTTGTTTATTTGACAAAATGGGAAGTTCCTTAAGATATTAACTTTCCTCAACCAGACAAGCTGTAAATCATCACACCAATATTTGGAAAGAATTCACCAATCATGCTATGTTGAAAGTACCACACATTCTGGTATATATCGTTGAAGCGTACAAGGTAGTCGCAAACTTTCATGCCACCAGTTACTACAGGTATATATATATATATATATATGCATTCACATACCCCAACAAACAATGTTTGAAGTGCCGATACAATCTCGAAAATAATGAGGCGTCATAAATAGTGAACGAATTTCCAGAAGAGTGGTGTATACTATCCACTAACAAATATTTAGAGACTAAAAAAATTAACATTTGTGCGAAGGAAGAGCATCGAGATACACAATAGGAATGGTAGACTTACCCACAAACCTGGAGTTCTCACTGCAAGAACATGAATAAAAGAAACCAAACACACCACAGTGAGACCCCAAAAAATAGGAATTAGTGGTAGGAGGATAAAAAGGGTCACATCTAAGTTAGTGAAAGGGCATAAGAAAGAAGAGGAAGGGGAAGAATATGACATACTTATACGTACCTTCTCTATTGAAGGAGGATTTAAATAATTTTGCTAAACAAATTAAAGAGATGACAAAGAAGGGAATTTTCACTATCATCATGGCTATTGAAAAAGAAGCCCAAGAGTAGACAAAATTACAAGACCAAATGCAATATTAGTTGGAGAAGATACTTCTAATTATCAAGGAATTTATAGTATCTACTCCTACACCTAGTGTGATAGAGCTAGCTACTACAATATATGAAACTAGTGCACCTCCTACACCATATATCTGACCAGGGTTGTCATTGTTATCCTCTACCTCGATGGAGAGTCTCTACCTAGTCATTTCCCTAGTTGTAAAACACTTTGCCGATATTAATGTCCAACAACAAGCTCATAAAATACTCATGGTAAATTTACTTATTTCTTAGTTACCAATGAATTTTTTACAATCATTGTAACAATTTATTACGAGAGAAGTATAATTCATGGAAAATGCGGCATTGGCAGACATGGTTTAGATCAATAGTGAGCATGAGGTTTTGCAAGCAACACACACACACACAGCTAGAAGAAGCACAATAGGGATTCGAAGAGAGATGGGACACTATAACTGGCTGTAAAATAATTATATAGTATAATATCGAGTGTCCCCATGGAAATTAACACTCTCGTAGAGGATAAATTGTCTAAAATTGAGGAGGTTGTTTAAGGCCTAAAATCACAAGTTGAGGAGCTATAGTTGCATATAAATCCCATTACCCTATCGGAGGAAGTAAAAAGAAGAAATGGGTACATGTAGCCTATGAATCTTTTGATAGTACACAAGAGTTCAAGCATGAGTGCACAAATTATATGATGTCGACACATACTTATGGAATAAATTGTAGGATACTGTTGGGATTAAAGACATTTGTATCCTAATACAAATTGTGGAGCAACAAAATGAGGTTATACATAGCAACTTGATTTATATACCCATGCTATACTGAAAAGTTTCAATGGTGGAAAATGTGATGTTTGGTGGAAGAATTAACCAATGGACAACAAAACTCCAACAACTAGTTCCAAAAGTGATCCAACTACAGGAAAAATCCAAGCAACTCACGATTGATCTTGTTGTAGCACAGACAACAGTGCACCAGCTCATTTCTGACAATGAACCCTTATTATAAACTACTCCTATGAATGTTGATATCATTGCAAATATTAATGGATCAGTAGTGGTAGAAAATATAGTTAAATAGATGTTTGAAATTTTGGCAAAAACTGCAAAGGTCCTTCCTTCCATTGGTGCACAACCATGCTAGAGTGGCTCAGGGGAAAGCCATGAATAGTGTTGGGATTTTATTGGGGCCAAGGAGGAAAAAGGAGGAAAGGGAGGAAATTTTTTATATTTTTCTTAAGTATGGAGAAACTACATAGAGGATGGTGGACACCATATATAATATGCTGCATAGACGCTTAACAAACCACACAGATGTGTGACAAAGGCTCAAAATACCATGCCATAAACAAAATACTCATTAGTAAACATCATATCCTCTAGTTGTGTAGGTTGGTTATTTATGGGTAGCGGTGGTGTTTTGTCCCAATATGATCCAAACATTTGTTGTGACTTAGCACATATGAGGATAGTTCATCACGATGAACTAGCTAGGTGAGTGAGCCAAGGATTCTTGGGAGCTAGATGTTGAAGACCAAATATTTATAGAGAGTCATTGTCGATGGTAAAAGGCTCAATTGATGCTTGTTTTGTTCTGTTGCTATATAGATAGCGATTTTATTCTATGGTTCTAATAGTTTGGCATTCTAGTATTAATTTTTAGTTTAATTATTATAATGGCATTGGCCAGATAGTGTAATATGAATGATGATAGTCTAAGTTCCCATATTCAGGTGTATCGTGCTTTTGTATAACTTGTACTATTGATGTTTGATATGAATATGAAATATCTATAGGTTCTATGACAGTTTCATGGTTATATCACTTATGTATTTTGCATCAATGGTGGGATGATTCAATGAGTTACAGAGTCCTTGCAAGAATTCTAGTGAATGTATTGTGTGGATAGTTTAAGTTGAAGTATGATTTAAATAATTGTATCACTATATAAACGTGTGAACTTTGTTTCATGTTTTTTTCATAAAATTTATCTTTGTACTCACACAATTAATCCTTGTTGAATGCTCACTTTTTTGGTTAACCAATGTGTCTAACTTGACCGATGCATGTCATAATTTCCTCATAATATTTTTATTTATGTTGTAACCGTGTTTGAATGTACTTCTAGTTAAATAATTTATCTACAACATATGGAAAGATAACAAGTTTTGGGTGGGTTATTATGAACTAGAGTCATATCTATTTCGTATGTTCCATTGCATAACCTTAAAAGGTTCTTCCAAACCCATCAATACGCCTCAAGTGAGACCTCACCTGCTTGCATGTCTTTAAAATGTTGGTCGACTCCTGCATGAGAAAAAAGAATAATATTTTTCATTGATCTAAAGATGAAATCAAAATTACATAATTAAAAACATTTTCCCATTGTTGAAATTTGAATTATAAGGAATCAATAGCCTCTTATCTAAAATCTACTCTATTACAAATTTATAGCTATCCTCATAGCAAAAACCACACCAAAGAAACTCTATAACCCCACTTCTCCCTTAACCTTCTCTTCTCTCATACATTTATACAAAAGAGAGAGGGGACTAATTGGAACTAACTCCCCAACTTTGGACTGCCAATTATGGACAAATTTATAAAATATTGTCTTTTGTGCATTCTTGGTGGATCTTGGTTGAAGAATGACCAAATATATGATTTCATAAGATTAATTTAACATATAATGATCTGAAAATAGTTGAGACTCATTCCTCATTCTCATTAGACAATGATTTGGCATGCCTCAAATTTGGGTATTGTTTATGACACTGCATGAATTTGTGCATTTGGGTAGATTGACATCGAAGAACCAAACATATCTCTCAAACCATGTATTTTGGAAAATTTTCCAATCCATACTCAATTTTCCATATTAGTAACAAAACTCATGTTTCCAAATTTTTATATCCACCCTCATTGCCTCAAAAGTTATGCCCCAAGTTGATTGTCTAGAAACATTGACCTATAATATTGCTTTAGACTTGGACACTCACACATGCCACCTTGGTGTGATTTGATAAACACAGAATTACATTGACACCTAAACTTTCAAAACCCATGTTGTTGAATTCCTTCTAGAGTTGCGCAGATATGTCAACCTTCTAGGTTGGATACAAGACTGCATGCGAGTTAGAAGACCTAGGATAAACAATTTGTCATTAGCAAAATTAACCTAAAACAAATTTAATCCATTAGAGACTTGGGAATTAATAAAATAAGCAACTTTTTCCTTGTTATGTGTGTCAAAGGGTTTTGACCTTAAAGGAATAAAAGTGTATGATAAGAGGAATGGTACATAGTTATAAGGTAGGGTATGAGTAGTGAAAATTCAAATGAATCATTAAAACAATGAGAAAATGGGAGCCCAACACTCTAGTTTTACAATCCTCTTTTTCTATCGCTGGATCACGCCATCTAATGAGGGTAATATTTGCTTACTGATAAGAAAATTTCAATGAAAAAATGCATTTCTTTTTGGAATCATTCATACGTTGCATTATTCATAAGTATATAGAGACATATTATAAAGTTAAAAACTATTAGAGAGAATATTTAAATTCCTAGATTGAGATAACAATTTATAGGTTTTATTATGGAATTTTATTAGCTAACACAATTCTACATGAAATCATAGTACCTACAAATTTGATATCTATTTGGAAAGAAATAATAGTGTAGATATTGCCTCATAACATCAACATTCTCTCATCCATGAAATTGATTATGATTTAATTTCAATGTCAATCAGGTAATTCCTACAACATAAATTCTACTTCCTTATTCCTATGTTGACATCTTCAATTCCTTGCAACATAGAACCCAATATTCCACTCTCACCCACCTACCAATAATGAAATCTCGTATGAGGCATACATTAACATTAATCAAAGAATTCCATAGACTATTTCATAGATTAAAAACTCATTTCACCCTAATTGAATCCCTCAGTTCATATAATGTACTGTGGATTTTTCATAGAGGAATACATTTTTTGTTCCCATATTTTTCCTTTAAATTTAGGGTTTCCTAGGTAGTTAATCCTATTTTCCATTATTGCAATTGTTCGTCCTCAAAATTCTCTATCAACAAAAGAATGTCAAGGCATTCAATGAATACCAAAATTATCTTCCTACTTATGGTTAAAGGAATGCCTTTCCTTAAGCATAGAAGGAATTTCATGTACTTATATAAAATTTACCAATGGTAATCTCTATTTAAAAAAAAGTTGATTTTAGATATTTAATATTTATAAGGAGAATATGTGGAAAAGCTAGAAACACATGAAACTTTGTTTATGAATAGATACATCAATAACTTAAATTATGATTTCTTAACTATGGGTCTCAATTCATTAACGCATACAACAAAAATAAAATGAAAATATATCACATAATGGAATGACTTGAGATTAAAACAAAAACTATAATACAATAAAATAAATTAAAAAATGACAAAAAAACTTTTCATATATATAAATATTATATATATATATATATATATATATAATATATACTATATATATATAGATATAGGTGGAAATTGGTGACCACCCACCAATTCCACTTGGATCCCCAACATTGTTTCATTCAGTTTTTCAGTTTCCTTATTTGTAGCACAATTTACTATTTTTGGCAGTTTTTCTGGTCCTAAACTTCTGGAGTTATTTTAAGGCCCTACACGACATTTTTTGGGAAAGCGACAGCCAACATATGTCACAAGCGAATGTTAGTTATTCAAAAATTTTAGTCCTCGGATAGATCCTTCTAACGAGGTATTGTGTGCTTCAAATGGATATTGTATGCCAAAGTTATGACCCCAGGAAGTTGATGTACCAATTTACCCAAATGGGGCCCATAGTTTGGCACTTCATCTCCTAGGGTTAGGTTTTTGGATGTTTAGGGTTTTGCATTAGTTCTCAATAATAAATAGGCCTTCGAGCCTCATTGTAACATATTTAGAGGCATGTAGTCACCACATCTCTTCTCAGAGATATACTACCATCACCTGAGCTAGTCTTATTTCCATTTTGTTTGTAGGCATATTTCAATATTTGATTTAATGTAATGAGTGTTATTTATACTACATCTCTGTATTTATGGTTAAACCTATAATTTGTTTCACTCCTATTTAAATCCAGATCAACGGTTTTATATCAGTCTACTCTTTCTCTGTTTTTATTTGCATGTCCCTAATGAGGTTGGGATATAATGTGTTAGAGCTCGATCTAGTTGATCCTTTGCAAGATCAGTCTCGCCAACTCCGAAGGCCGCCCATTGGGGAAGAAAAGAAATATGAGGGACAAGGAGATGCTATCAAAATATTGCTCGAGGAGGCCCTTGAGAAACAAAGGAATGCGATGATGGATAACTTTGCCCAGATCCTTCAACGGTTGCCCACTAGTGGTGCATCCACATCCAGTAGCCACTCTAGAGGCTCCACTCCTTTTAAGGTACAAGTAAACTTTGAAATTCCCATATTTCAAGGCCAAATAGATGTAGACACCGTAGATAAATGGTTAAATCTTCTAGAAGGATAGTTTTTTGTTCATGATTTTTCCAGCCAGGAAAAGATTACTTTTGCTCTTCTAAAAGCCACCCCCCATGTCAAGGACTGGTGGGAAACCTACTATGAGTAGAATGATGAAAGTACGACCTCACTGTATATTTTTTCAGACTTTAATGCCTTCATCACTATGGCTAAAAAGGATTTCATACATAATGAGGAGAAATGATCCTCACAAATATTATAGGCACATGTAAAGATGTTGACATTATGACACAGATTTGGCACTATGGCATAGGTGTTGTCCTTGATGGCAACTCACTCAGATGACAGATCACAGTTTAGACTCACAAAATGAAGAAGGAGAGGTATACACATGTTCCTCATTGACCAAGCTGCGTGTACACCTGGGTTCTTAGACCAAAATGCGCGTATGGCATACACACACACACTTTCACGGAAGGAAAGGCGCATACATGTTGGAAAACTTAGTTTTGGTCCGTGGTATTTGGTCCATGGTGTTTTGATCCATGGTATTGGTCCAAGGTATCTTGTCCGAAGTGTTGACCATAGGTATTTGGTCCAAGGTATTGGTTCTAAGTGGTTTTGGTCCATGTTATTAAGTAAGGCCTAAAACTATAAAAGGAGGAGAAGGTCACTAGGAAAAGGCTCTCAAGTATTGAATATCTAATGAAGATAAAGATCTAGAATACAAGTTATTGGGTTATGGTGCACAACTAGATCTAAATCAAGGATGAACCTGAGTGCTTGATGAAGCATAAGTTCTATTGATGGGTCAAGATCTTAAGGCTTGAAGTGAAGTATCTTTGTGTGGTTTTGATATTTTATCTGACTAAGTGGAGCATGTTGTAGACTGTAAATATGAGGATCTAGGTATAACTGAAAACTGAAATTGTTGTAAAGATTAAATCATCATTTATAGATTTGTACACAGGTTCACTTTAGAAAAGGCACATATACACGTTGATTCCTCATATCAAAACAACGCATACATCTTAAATTTGATTTGCAGATCTGTACGCAGGTTCACCTTGAGAAAAGTGCGTATGCAAGCAGGTTAGACACATTGAAGTGGTGTATACCTCATAAAATATGCTTTAGCTACTTCTGTTTGCTATTACAGTGTTCTAGATTATGGGTATTGTTTTCTGGTTACTAGATTCTGGTTACAGCATTTTGAAAAGTGATTGATTCATTCAGTTGTGGTTGGTGCAAAGGAGATTGATTGATGCAGATGTATTTGATGTTTGGAAGATCTTATTGATGGATCCAGTCTGAAAATTTATGAAACATGGTCCCTGGAAGAACAGAGAAGGTTGTGGCCTTCTGTAGGCCGACACATATGTACTAATGAACATATCAACTAGTACAAGAGCTAGGGAGTTGCAGCTCCCTTCTAGGAGAAGCTGGAGAATGAGAGAAGGTTGTAGCCTTCTACAGGTAGAAGCCTGTGTATTGGTATAAGACTCCACTAGTACAAAAGTTGTAAAAGAATTTTCTTATTAAAAATAAGATAGAGACGATTGCAGCAAGTGGTTTTCACCCACATTGGGTTTCCACCTTATATCTTGTGTTCATGTGTGTGTGATTGTCTGTTATGTTTTATTGCACCTGGTTACTATTTGTATGGTTCTAATGCACTGATCAAAGATCAACATATGATAAATGAATAGGATATATGCTAGTTGCCTTGAATATAGTTGTGTATACATGCAAGTTCCATTAACTGAAGTAGCCTATATGAATTTGATTATGGAAATGAAATATTATTGAATTGCTAATACTAATTCACCCCCCCCCCTCTCAGTATTATTTCCAACAATTGGTATTAGAGCCGGTCCTTCAGAAGAAGCTTGATCACTTGAAGGAAGATCTATCATCATGAGTAACAACGAAAGAAAGGGATCAATTAGACCACCAATATTTGATGGGAGAAACTTCGTTTATTGGAAGGTAAGAACTGTAGCCTATCTCTCATCTCTTGGAACAGATGTCTGGGAAATCATGGAAGGAGGATATACATTTCCATTAGCAATTCCTACAAATACGACTGGTAAAAATCAATATGAAACCAATGCCAAGGCTGCCAAGACATTATTGGGAGTCCATCACAATCAAAATTTATAAAATTTATGCAACTCAAAACCACCAAAGAAATATGGGACAAGATTGTTCCAAGCTATGAAGGAGACAATCAGGTAAAACGTGAAAAACTGTAATCTCTCAGAATTCAATATGAAACTCTCAAAATGCACAATGATGAAAGTATCGCTAGTTACTTCTTATGTATAGATGAGATTATTAATTTCATGAAGAACTTGGGTGCAGAGATAAAATAAGTTACTTTAGTTGAAAAGGTTTTAAGATCCATGTCTATTAAGTTTGAATCAAAAGTATATGCCATAGAAGAAAAGTAGGATCTTCAGACTATTATTATGACACAGCTGCACATAATCTTAACTTCTTTTGAAATGAAAAAATGAGGTCCATCAGATATGTGAGAAGCCACATTCAAAGCTTCAGGAAGAGATGAACTCAATGAATCAAGAGATATTTAATAAGGAGAGGAAGAAGCAAACTTTTTCAAGAACCTTCAACGGGGTTCCAGGAGATTCAGAGGTAAACTACCTTTCAAATGTTTTGCTTGTGGATGAGTCAGTCATCATGCTGCCAAATGTCCTCAAAAAGATAAGCTTGATAGAGGTAAGGAATCAACAAAATTGAATAGAAAACAACGTATAAGTAAGAAGAGCTACTATACTCATGAAGATAGTGATGGCTTATCAAATAGTGATGAATATGAAAATAGTAATGACTATAGACTTCTAATGGCTTTCGAAGATGTTGATTTCTTGGATGCTTTAGATGAAGATGAATTTTATGAATAAATCTCTAAACTCAAAATCTGTTTATAAGAAAAGAATATGATTATAGATACTCTGACATTCGAACTTGCTAAAAGAGAAAAACACAATGAAAAACTAGAATGTGAAATTGTGGGTCTAAGAAAGCATATTGAGAAAACAAAAGCTCTCAATCTTATATTTACTAAAGGATGAGAAACCTTAAATGAAATTATCAAAGTGCAGCATTCTCCTCTAACAAAGACAGGTCTTGGATATACTAAAGAAGCATCCCAAGCACAGAAGTCGTCAACCTCCACTAAAAGCTATCTTGATGTAGAAAAGAGAAGTTAACAGTTTGACAATCGACAACAAAGCCATAAAGCAGATCACCAGGTAAATCAGGCTCAATTTACTTCAAGGATGAACATAAGCTACAAACCTCAAGTAAATCATACTCAATCTACTTCAAGAATTAATATTAATAGTAACTACAATCACCAGGTCAGTAGATTTGATAATCACAGGAACTTCTTTAATGGCCAATGTTTTTCATGTCATAACATTGGACACAAAGCTGCTCAATGTGTTTCTTACAAGACCATCATGACTAGAGAAGCATGAAATCAAAATAATGTGACGGGGATCATGAAACGTGCCTACAATAACTTTTCTCTTCTTGAGAATGAAATAGAATTCCCTATCTGCAACAACTTTGGTCACAAAGAATCTGAATTCAAGAGTAAATTTCGGCAAACATCTTAGAAGGAGCAAACTTCATTAAATCACAAAATATGGAGAATGAAAGAACCACAAACAGAAATATGTGGTATAGTCCCATATGCAAAAGGACAAGAAAATCAGTGGTATATCGACAGTGGATGCTCGAAACACATGACAGGTGATAAAGAAAAACTTCAATCATATGATTCCTTAGAAAATGAAAAGAAGGTATCATTTGGAAATGAAACTCCTACTGCCATAAAAGGTAAAGGTTCTATTATTTTAAAACAAAAAGTTAAAGCTAAGAATGTTATGTATGTTGATGGTCTAAAGCATAACCTATTGAGTGTCATTCAAATGTGTGATCAAGGAAATGAAGTAGTATTTTGAGCAAATGGATGTGTTGTTCATGAGCTTGATATAGGAGAAACCATGGTCAAAGGTATAAGAACTCCAAACAACTTATATATACTCAAGGGAGAACAACAACAGTGTTATCTAAACAAAAATGATGAACACTAGCTATGGCACAAAAGATTGGGGCATCTAATTTTCTCTCAAATAAGAAAAGAAAGAAAATTCTAGGTTGTTTGTGATCTTCTTGATATTAGCTCCAGAAAATACAATATGAAAGTCATGTCAATTTGGCAAGCAAACTAGGTCACAATTCCCCGAAAAGGAAGGATCAACTAGTAAGCCTCTTGAACTTGTTCATACTAATTTATGTGATCCATCAAAGAAAAATTCACCTCATGGAGAGGATTACTTTATATTGTTCATTGATGATTTTTCTAGAATGTGTTGGACAGGGCTTCTAAAGCATAATGTTGAAGAATTTGAAAAATTCAAAGCCTTCAAAGCCCTGGTTCAAAATGAATTAGATCGCAAAATCAAATGTCTCAAATATGATTGAGGAGAGGAATTTACCTCAGATGAATTCTTTGACTTTTGTGAAGAACATGGAATAAAAAGCCAATTCTCCACTGCAAGGACTCCTCAACAAAATGGAGTGGTACAAAGGATGAACAGAACTGTTCAACAAATGGCTTGTGCTATGCTAGATGGGTTTGGAACTCCTGCAACCTTTTGGGGTGAAGTTGCATTCGCTACCATCACTATTCTCAACAAAGAAAATGTTTGGGTAAACAGCGCTCAAACTCCACATGATCTTTGGTATGGTAAGACTCCTAGCATAAAATACTTCACAGATTTTGGAAGCAAATGTTACACCAAAAGGACTAATGAAAAACTTGTCAAGTTTGAACCCAGAGCAGACAAAGGCATTCTCCTTGGTTACTCTTCTCGAAGTAAAGGATATAAGTGTTATAATAAAATACTTGGAAAAATTATTGAAAGAATTGATGTTGTGGTTGATGAAGCATGCAAAAATCCAAAGAAGGTAAAAACTGAAGATTGTGGAGAAGATGAGAATTATCCTTCCACATCAAATCAGACCAATTCTAAAGAAGAAACCAATGAAGCATCAGAAGAATAGATAATGGCAGAAGAAAAGACTCCATCTAGGTATGTTCAGAAAAATCATCTGGAGACTCAAATTTTGGGATGGAAAGAGGCAGGTGTGTAGACAAGAAGAACTATTACAGAAGCTTCAAGCTATCTAGCATTACTTTCCTCCAGCAAACCTCAAAATGTAAATGAAGCATGCAAAGATGAATGTTGGGTCAAGGCC
Source organism: Pinus taeda (assembly GCA_000404065.3). Lineage (NCBI taxonomy): Eukaryota > Viridiplantae > Streptophyta > Pinopsida > Pinales > Pinaceae > Pinus > Pinus taeda. The sequence goes on from APFE030873649.1 coordinate 264,559, forward strand.
ATGAAGGAAGAACTTGAGCAAATTGAAAAGAATAATACTTGGGAATTAGTCCCTAGACCTCATGATAAGAATATCATAGGAACCAAATGGATATTCAAAAACAAGCTGAATGAAAATGGTGAAGTTATTAGAAACAAGACCAGACTTGTCTGTAAAGGATATGCTCAACAAGAAGGTATAGATTTTGAAGAAACTTTGCACCTGTCGCTAGCCTTGAAGCCATAAGAATGTTCCTTGCTCTTTCTAGTTTTCAAAAATTCGAAGTATACCAAATGGATGTAAAATCTACCATTCTTAATGGGGACTTAGAAGAAGAAGTATATGTTGAGCAACCAAATGGATTCATCCTTGGAAATGATCCAAAACTTGTATGCAGACTCAGAAAGGCTCTCTATGGTATAAAACAAGCTCCAAGGGCCTGGTATTACCGCCTTGACAAATACCTCCATCAACAAAGTTTTTCAAAAGGATCAGCTGATAGCAATCCATATACGAATATTGATAATAATAAATTGCTAATACTTCTTTTGTATGTTTATGCTATCATTTTTGGTAGTGATGAAGAATCCATGAGTCAAAACTTTGCTTTGGTAATGCAACAAGAATTTGAAATGTCCCTGCTTGGTGAGTTAACATATTTTCTTGGTCTACAAGTTCAATACAAGAAAGATGGTATTTTTCTGTTACAAACCAAGTATCTCAAGCAGATCTTGAAAAAATATGGCATGGATGATTCTAAACCATTATTTACCCCTATGGTAACAGGATGCAGTCTCAACTCAAATGATGAATCAACATCAGTACATCAACCAACCAATAGATCCATGATTGGTAGTATACTTTATCTAATAGGTACCCGACCAGACATCATGCATGCAGTGGAAATAGTTGGAATATTCCAAGTGAATCCAAAGGAATCACACCTTCAGGCAGTCAAAAGGATTTTCAAATATCTTCAAGGAACATAGAATTTTGATTTATGGTATCCTAGAGATACATATCTTACACTTAATGCATACACTGATGTTGATTAGGTAGGAAGCGTTGATGACAGAAAAAACACTAGTGGTGGTGCATTATATATGGGTTCCAAATTAGTGTCTTGGTTTAGCAAGAAACAAATTTCAATTGCATTATCTACAGCTGAAGCAGAATATGTGGTTGTTGCATTTTGCTGCACACAACTCTTTTGGATGATGCAGATATTGCAAGACATTTAGATCACATATACTCCACCCATCTCCATTCTATGTGATAATAAAATTGCAATCAGTATTTCAAAGAATCTAGTCATGCATTCCAAGACCAAGCACATACCCATCAAATATCATTTTCTACGTGAACAAGTTCTTGAACAAAGGGTCAAATTGGCTTATGTTCCCTTGAAAGAATAGGTTGCTAATATATTCACCAAACCACTGCCCAGAGAGACATTTTAATATCTCAGACAGAAGCTGGGAGTAGTTGATGCATCATCTTGCTGCTAAAACCTATCTGTTTAAGAGAAAAAAATTTATACGCGAGTTTCATGAAGTGTGTCTGCGTACATACACATGTTTCTGTGCATACAGTCTCATATAGGTTGGTTTGAAGAAAAATAGTGGGCCAGACTCAGGATGAAAGGAGTCTGAAATGGGTCTAACAGTGATCATTCAGAACAGGTTTAGGGGGAGCATATACTTCTAATAATGAATTGTTGGCATTATCTTAGAAGATATTTTGTTATCGGTAAATCTAGTGTCCACTTGGAGCTGCTAGTCCCACTAAGACTGGTAGCTATCTTAGAAACAAACAAACTAAAACCACTTTTGCTTTCCTTTATGAGAAGTAGATAAAAGGGAAACAAAGGACACAAACCTCAGTCTTGCGCTTGGTTCCTTGCTTGGTTCCTCTCCTTTCTGATAGATCTTCACCGCTTCTTCTTCGCCTACCCACCTTCAAAGAGCACCTATGGAATCAAAGCAGCATAATACTATCGAAGAACAAATATCTACAATCATAAGCAATACAGGACCATATATGTATTGACCACACAAATGCATTATCGTCAAACATACAAGAATGTGGAGGAAAAATTGAATAGATTTATTAATATTAAGAATAGCAAAGAGGATTACAACCAATTGTTCTGACCTAGCATCATCATGTCATCATGAAGCCCTTCTTCACCTCATGCAAAGTTTAGATCACCCAACACTATGATATTGCACTAGGAAACCAACAACACTTCCTTAAAAGATACAAGATTCCAGCCTCTGGATCTCTGGGATGAGGGATCCATATATAGATGATTGCAGGGGGGTGAGTCAGCTTCTGGGATTTTGATTAGTGTCCTCTCTCTGATAGTTCTTGATTCCACTTGGAGATTGATGATCTCTTACTCATCCCTAGGTGAATTCAGAGAGGCAAGTGTCACAAGAGAAGTTTCTGGAAGATTCCATCATCATCCACCTTGCAAACTGTCTTTGCCATTTGTCTACTCTCGCCCATCGCACCCTACATAAGGGCTTTCCAGTATGCATACCACCTTTTACACTGAGCAAGTGAGATGCATCACACCCTCTGCACTGGCCAGTCTGTATGGTCCAGTTTTGACTAGTTCTGAGCAGTTTTCCATGGAGAATGTTATGAAACCAGCTCAAGAAAAGATAGAAAAGATAGATCAACGCCTTAGAATTAAGCCTCTTCGAGGGGGCAACCTCCTTTACATTACATAAATGA